>JAFVLL020026754.1:0-13072 GCA_021397915.2 Tor tambroides
ACCAAATTTTGAGTTACGGCCCTTCACTTTATCTGGTTGATTGTGCGTGCTGTGAATGCTGATATTAGGCAAGCTTATCGCCTTTGTAATTAAGATTCATCATCACTATGCATATTTGAGATTGCTCAAGAGTTATTTTTCACCCAGAATGCTTAATTGGGGGAGTCAGCCATCCATGTCACATGGACTATATCACGTGATTTAATGGTGCTTCATGACACTATGCTGAAGGCTAATGTGATCTCCTGTGGCCTTTTAAAATATTACTTTAGTTGAAAGGGGACTTTTTATAGTATTGTTGTGAAAGGCTTGGCTTCATGCCTTGAACTGTGTTAGGCAAGGATGACTTTGTTCCAGCTGTTTGCTCACTGTAGCTGTTTCCTTCTGTACCTGTAGAGGGCTGCAAATCTAATGAGGTTGGAAAAGTTTTTGGAATCACTTTCACTCCACAGAGGAAAGAACAACCTATCATCAGAATTTATATGCTTCAACAGGCTTCTAAAGGCCAAAGACTGGCTGAGGGAGAGAGTTATAATGACTATATATAATTGCATCATGATTTATTATTATTGTCTGGCTAAGCTAGTGTTCACAAAGCTACTGTGGTATTGTTTAAGTATAAGTGAGGCTTTATAAATAATATTATTGGTCTTGTTAAAAGGTTTAATGCACTTTCAGTGCTTTAATTACTGTGGCTCTGTGTTTTGGTGAGAATAGAATACATGTGTCTCAACTATGAAGGCCAATAAATAGCTAGTAAGGGGGAGAAGATGAGCAGGTGGAGTCGTAATTATGATGTCAGCAGCAGGTGTCTGGAAACACAATCACTCTCATCTTCGAGATACATTTGTCTGCAGAGCCACAGAGCCAGACGTCAGTCAGTTTCCAGACTGTAGGCCATTGTCAAGAAGGTGGTTATTGGAAGAAACTTGGACCAGCACATTATTTCTTTTTATTTATTCCAGCATTGTGTAAACTTTAGTAAAACTTGTGTTTACTGGTTAGATATGTTTTCCATTAATGTTATTTAAATGTTTTTTGTCACGCTTTATTGAATTCAATATTATCACAATAACATGCCAAGTCTCAAGCCCTTACTGACTATCTTTCTAGCATATGAGCTGTGACGTCAAAGGCAGCAGACAGGAAAAAAGTCCATTTCATGCTTTTTAGAGCCCTTCAGAAAAAAATCTGTCACTTGTAAAATATCTGCTATATCATAAAATACATGACTGATATAGGCTATATGTTGCTTGCAAAAAAATATTTAATTAGAGTGCATGATTACTTGACTACTTGCCTACATATATATGCACATATTTTTTAATGTGAACTATTTTAGAACACATTGTATTCCTATTTCTATGGAGACAAATCTTGTTAATAGTGAAATATCTGATATTCCCATTATCAAATATGTTTAAGTAAATGTATTTTGTTTTTTACTGCAGCACAGTCAAGGAGGAGTTCTGACACTTTTGGATTTAATTTGAAAAAAAAATAATTTTTTTTCCATTTCTCTCGGAAAATGTAAAAAGAAGTAGCTGCTGGTGAGCTTAGAAAAGAATGAAGTAACTTTTAACACATTCCCTATGCTATCAATGTTTGACATGCAATTTTTTCAATTATTATTTCCTCTCCATAGACATAATTGTGTATTTTTCTGAATTCTTGAATGTATGGTTTTTTGCTAGTACATTTTTTATGTGCATATTTATATTTGCAGTTGAAAAAAAAACAAAAACTTGTGATATATGAGCGAGTCTTTCTGGTAAAACCATCTTAAAGTGTTATAGGGGTCGTTCACAAGTTTTTTTGTACACATTTGCAAGATGGACACCTTTGTTGCGCTCATGTTTCTTATCTTTCTCAGTGTTTTGCTCATAGTTCTAAAAATGCATTGCTTAAGTTAAAAGTTCATCTTTAAAAAAAACATATCTCTAAACCTTGATTTTTATTCCATTCTACTGCCCTGCATCTCACGTTTTAAATGAAAAAAAAAAAAGCGTACTGTGCAAATTACACCTAATTATTTCAGTCATAACATTGCTAACATAAGCACAAAGGCTCGGTTGGGTTTTTGTGCTACTATTTCATGAATATCAATATATCGTACAATCTGACATACAAAACCATTGATGTAACGCATTCTGTCTTTGCTTTTCACCTAGATCACACTGAGATGGTATCATACAATCTGACAAGCAACAATCGCAAAAGACAACAAATCACACAGTGTGCACCCACTTTTCACCCCTGTCAGTCGGTGCACTGCTGTGTTTGATAACATAATAAACTTAGTAGTAGAATCAAAGACGAAGCAAACAATAAGAGCTCAGTATCCGCATCGCATAACAACAATAGAGAAATCACACACCAACACAAGCATGTGTGAACGTCTGAAGGAATAAAAGGGTTTCGCTGCTAGTTTGTGGTAAGATGCAAATCCTTCTAATTACCAAGAGAACGTTTGACGTTTTTCAGAAGTTCCACAGATTTGGCAGGCGTAATTATCCCTGGTGGTTGCATAAAGTAAAGGGCTTCACTGTAAGTATTTTTTTTTTTGTAATAAGGGATAAACTTTTCTCTATTCTAGTAGCCCAGGACTCACAGCATCACCCCTTTTTCCCCCAGCTGCCCTGTGGTGACATTTGGCATTTCTTAAATTACTTTGCTGATACAACCAATAATTAGGAATAAAAAAACACTCCTTTTTCATTTTCTAAGAGGTTTCTTGGCTAATTGGCTTTGCGTTGCAGTGCAGTTTTGTGAGAGTGGCGACAGGAGCTAGTGCCTCACCTCTTAAAACCTGTCAAAAAAATCGCCATCCTACATCAGTAAGGCGGCGGCCATGACCGTGCATAGATTTCTGTAATCATTTGATTTTTAGCAGTGAGACAACGTCACATCTGTGGTCTCATTAGAGTTTTCTCAGATCAGGCCCTCTTCAAGATGCGGAGGATCTGTCTGTCCTCCTACGTTTTACATTGTCACCCTTGTTTCTCACATCCGAGAAAATTAGTTTGTTCTGGAAATTACACGTATGAGGTGCAAGGTGTAATTTGACCCATTATTTACATTCATTTGTGACTTTCCCCAAGTCTGTGAGTTTAGTTGCTTCACACCACTGCTGAGACCCCACAGGCTGTTATTATCTGTTGTGTATGTATTATACAGGGGTGCGCAGCTGCTCAATGTAGCTTCTTGTGGCATAATTATAATCTGTGCACAAAGCAGCAATTGATACCTCTTAATTGGATCTACACAAACATTAACTAGATCTTAATGTCAAATATAAAATGCATACATACAAAACAAGTAGGTCTTTGAATGATGAACTGAATTTAGTTGGTAACATTAACTCCAACACAAAAATATAAATTCAAACCTAACCACATCCAAAAACACAGAATTTTCAGCATTTTCTGTAGAAAAATCCAGTCATAGGGCTGTACACTTATAGAGGTAGACACATTAAGCTGAAGAGGATAAAATTAATAAGGGAATTATAGATTATTTATTCCGTTTGCAGAATAATACTTGTCTGAATGCTAAACCTCTATATTTATATACGAAATTTTGAAGAATGTTGGAAACCAGTTTTGGTTCCCATTTACTTCCTTTATAAGGATGAGTAAAAGATGACAGAATTGTCATTGTTGACTATCTCTTTGATGCTTTAGATATCAATGAATAGTGGAACATTGTTGCTCCAGGAGGTGGCAAAAAGTGGCCGTCTTTATGAGTGAATCATTGAGTGATTCATTTAACATTCATTCAATTAGGAAAGAGACAAGCAACTGTCTTTATGAGTGAATCATTGAATCATACACTCAACCGATTCATTGAAATCACTTATACATTCAGTAACTAAACAGTGTTATCAATGTTTATCAGTGAGTCATTTTATCATTTTCTGTCTCTGTTCCTGTTAAATAGCCTAATGTAAATTATTTTTATATTGTGTATTGTTAAATTGTTTCCCATCAGAATAACTGAAAAAAAAGAACTTAACCTCTGAATTAAACAACGACACCTTGCAGTTTGATATTTTGGGCTCTTTGATTAAAAATCTTGTTGTGCATGCTTTTGTGCTGAAAATTTGGTAGGATAGACCTTTACTCCTCCATTATCAAATGTGGCACCTCTCACATCCCCGTGTATCTTGATTGTAGGGATGAGAAATATCTTGGTGAGTATCAGGGATTACTTATGTCTTTAAACGCAAATGTCAGCCCTGCAGAGGCTGCACACTTAATGTTGACTCATGCTGATGTTTTCATTCAAGCCCCCTTACACAAATCTGAAGATATGTTGAGCCTTTCCTTTGGGAATTCCAGACCCTAGTTTAAATGTCAAGTGCTCCAGCTGGAGATGGCGCACAATGCCCTTCGAGATGTTGCCCCCTGGTATTCATCCTCTGTCATTCCACTGTATATTTGCCTCTTTTCTACCCTCTCCTCTTCCACCTTGGCTCTGCTCCCTGCCATTGCAGTATAAGGCCGATGTATTCCAGCAGTGCGATTGCTTTCATACGTACAGCAGTTCTCAGTGGTGGAGCTCATTCACTGACACACACATACACACACAAACAGATTGCTGAAATACTGTGCGAATGCTCACCAGTTGTTTGCAATGCTTGAAGAGTTTTCTTTTTTTCATCTTTTTTTGTATTGATCTAGTCTCCATATGTAATGACATCCATGCTGCATGGCTTTAATGTCAGACGCTACATGCCTTCTGCACTTTGTTGCTTTTAATTTGCCTCTTTGAGTCAGACATCCCTGTTCTTCCAAAGCCCCCGATACATTAATTAAAGGATTTCTGCAATAGTGTACTTCAGGAGCCAAAGCTATGGTAGGGGTGGCAATCAAATTATAAATAATCACTTACACGCAGACTACCATGTGGAATTATAGCCCAAATATGCCCTGTTTTGAGTCAGACCCTCATGTTTATTTAATGAGCTGTTGGGAAGCTAAAATAGTGTGACAGTCACTGTAGTGTCAAGTTTACCGGTGTAGACTTTGAGAGGTGAGAGGTTTGTTGTGGAGTTCCAGGACCTGTCATCACACAGTATGTGTTTTTTTTAAAAGAGACATTGGTGTTATTTTAAGTGAGGAAGAATCTTTTTGAATTTTGCAAGAAATATTAAGCAAGAGTTCTGCTCTAAAAGCACAAGTTTTGGACCGTATTTGGCTCCATTTTTAGTTTTATTATGCATGTAATTTGACATTCAGTATACTCACATTAAATTTAACTAGAAAATCTTATTCCAACATGTCCATTCAGCCATATTAATTCATAGTTTGAATAACATTTTAGGGTTGGATTGGACTGTTTATATTACTATTATAATATATTTTGAAATGCTATTCATGTCATTACACCAGCCTTTATATATATATATATATATATATATATATATATATTAGTGCTGTCAATCGATTAAAAAAATTAACTAATTAATCGCACATTTTTCTAAAATTAATCGCGATTAATCACAATTAATTCCACCTAACATTAAAGTTTTTAAATATACTTTTATATTGCAATAATTTCACATTCAATCTTCAAATGTACAATGTACAAACAACATAAGACAGTATATTTTTTAATATTCCTTTAATGGCATCTTTTTTTATGATTGAAGGCCAGCATCACTGATATCAATACTACTGATGTCTCTATAAAATAGTTTTTCCCCTGACTATTTAACCATTGACTGTAGCCATTCAGCATTACAGTATAATTGAGAGCTATCAATTTTAAAATTTATTAGACTTGACTTCTAATTTAAGTGAACTTAAAACAATCTTCACATGAACCCATTATAATAAATGACATATTTACCTAGCTGTGCCCTTCTGCAGAAATATACAGAAAATGAATAGTTACCAAACACTAAATTCTAAATTAAATATATGAACCTCTTAAAGCTATGAAAGTTATTGATTTCCTCTTTTTTTCTTTTGTTCTTGGATTAACAGACATCACAGCAGCTGGTTATTAGCTTATTTGTCTGCTGTAGCTTTAAAAGCTGCTGCTGCTGAACGTGACGCGGATCTGACATTTGTCTTATTTTCTCACAAATCTCTTCACCTTGTCTGACCCACTTCAGGTCTTAAAGTCTCTACTACTGAGCGGACGAGTTGAATCGGGTGTTTTAGATGAGGGAGACAGTGCTGGGGTGCCTCAGGACAGTTTTTAAAACCATTTCAGAGGCATGTTCTTAAATGTGACGCATATACATTGCATGCATGCACGCAGTTTTAAGGCAGCTTTAATCGCCTTTTTTGGTAACTTCATGCCTTAACTGACAGCACAACTAGGACATTGCATGCACGTAGTTTCTTTCGCTGTTTGATATGAAATGACAGGCTACAGCGCGCGCCGGCACCTTTGTGCGTGTATTTGAAGAGCGCGCGCTACGAGCACAGTATCTTTTCCGCGCTCGTTTGACTCGCGCCTGGTGCGGAGGCGAAGTTAGAGCGCGCATCTGAAACGTCTCCCGTTTGATGTGTTCATAAAGACGCTCTGCATCTAAATAAACGCAATCCTTTTCAAGAAAAAAGAGGCAGAGGCAGCAGTTGCGAATGGGGTGGCCAACTGTAGCCCCGCCCCTGCGTTAATTGCGTTAAATATTTTTAACGCGTTAATCAGAAAAAATTAATCGCATGCGTTAACGTGCTAATTTTGACACCACTAATATATACATGTTTTTGGAAATAGCCTAAATGTTATGTGCACATTTATATATAACTCATTGTATTTCAGCTACCTCAGTTCAAATTCAAAAATAAAACTGAAATTTTAAAAGCGTTTGTTGCTTTTTAAATTCTGAATGGCGCACCATCGTGCTACAGGAGCGGATGAATAGAACCCACTGGTGCTGTTGGTAAGGAGATTGCAGTACTTGAACTTTAAGCCAACTTCCTAAAGAGCACAGGCTCCATGTAACCATAATGAGGGACACTTAAGCCCTTCATCTGTATTCAGTTTCTGGATTGTCAATAAACCAATGGAGATAGTGGTCTTCATGGAATCATAGGTTTAAGGCGGAGGTGAACTCAAATTGCTAAGACAGGCTTAGAGAGGGATGAAGAACAAATTTATGCACAGTGATCGAATATCATCACATATACTGTAACATTAGACTATCTTTGTTGATTTAAAAAAAATAAAAATATAAAAGTGATTTTAAGGATTTCAAAATTTAGGAACCAATTGCAAGTGGCCAGTTGTGGTTCATTTGTATTCATTCAGTCCAGTTCAATGGATGTATTTAAAAGAGAATGAAAAATGGGTCTGTTAGTACTCTAGCATCAACAAATCCTCTTTCATAGCCTTTCTAGTAATGGACTGAGGGAAGTCCATGAAGACAAAGTTCATACAGTCTTCAAAGCATCAGGACTCAATATTTTTCTGCATCGACAAAACTATTATGCTGGGAAACTATTTAGCCGTCTATCGGCAGATTGCAAACGCGCAGCCTCTTTGTGCCATCAAATTTTTCGTACATAATAGCTTAAATGAGAATGCTTTATTCTGATGGTTACATCCTTAATCATTTTTGGATTTTATGTATTCTCTCTAAAGGACTGAGAGAGACAGACACAGACGGTCTTTTGTTCAGAATTAAGAGGCTTTTCACAGTCCTCTTTGATGTGTTTGGAATCGTCTTGGGCTTCAAGAAAGGTTGTGCTTGCTGACCATTTAACATGTTTTGGCATGTGCTCATTCTAACAGTCGATGCTAGACACCAACTCACCTACCCTGAAGAAATCTGCACAATTTGTGATGTTTCATAAAAAAATAGATGCAGGGCATGTGCTGACAGCTCTGTTGATAATTGTTCTCCTCTCTCTTTCACCTAGTGGACTGAACATTTCCACAGAAATAAGATAGTATGTCATATTAATACTATAATTGCATTTTCAAATATTAAAAAAAAAAACATTTCTATATTATTCTATATCTGTCTAAATCTATATAAAATAATATAATTTTTTTTATATTATGTATTGATGGAAATACAATTTATTTTGCTTAATGAAGAAAAGAAAGACAGAGTAATGTTAAATATTGAAGGTCCAGGAAACGGAAAGGCAGAGCAATGCTGTAATAGGACACTTTCATCAGTTCAGCTGTCTGCTTTCCTCCATTTCCTCCAAAGTCACTTTGCACTTGTGCTTCTGGAACATTCCTTGAGTTCCTTCTGAGAGGTGCTGCAGTTCAGTGATAAGCATTGCTCTCTTTCACATTCATTCTTGCACCATGCTTCCCTGAAGTCCTAAAGTCCTATCAACGCCTCCAGCCAGTGTGTGTGACAGGGAAAATGTGTGCTTTATGTATGTGTGTGTTTTTCCTCCCTTATGTTATTGTTTTTGTGCAGTGTGCTTATAACCTTACATCATGCTGTGCTTTCACCAGTTTCACATTTGTATTTTGTAAAACCCTGAGGGGTTATATATAACTAATATTTTTTTCTAATTATTTCTGTCTTGTGTTTTTCACACAGATGTTCATGTTTCACCTTCCCTTACACTTTGGAGATTCAGTCGCTTCTCTGTTTTGCCTCGAGTAACATCACAGGCACAGTTTAGAGAGCATTTAAAATTAGAACAGCCACATACGGCACAGACACTCTCCAAACACGTAAGGACTGCTGCTGCACTCGAAAAAATGTTGTTTACAGCAAACATGGAAAATTCATTTGAAAGTGCCATTTTTCATAGTCACATTTGGAGCAGCGCATAGTTTGTGTTTTTCAGGAAAGCATCCGTCGTAATCCCAGTCAATGAGCATTACTGCCGTTGTGCTGATGCGACTTTACAGCACACAAATATATCACAATCGAAACAATGAAGGCGGCTCGAGACGCACAACGTCTTGGCCCGGTTTCCAAAACATGCTCTTCCAGGCATGAGAGAACGCAGGCCCCCGTCATTGTTGGCTCACCATCAAAGTGAGCTGGGAAACAAGGCTAGCCAGCTGGGAAATGGCACATCAGCACAAACAGAGCCAATCAGCATTAGCCCAGGCTCACCCCGAGAACAATAATGTGAGGGCTGGGAAAGTATTTACCGGCGCTGTGCTGGGCTCCACAGGGTGCATGATCCTTACTTACCCTCCAACCTGTTTTAGACATTAGAGCACTGTGGCTTTCATTAGAGCAAAGGACTCTTTTTCATCATCATCATCATCATCAGCCTTTACCAAGGCATCTCCAGAGGTGGGGTGAACACCTGCTCGTGCGAATGCCGTTAAATGTCGGCAAATGAGCAAAGGAAATGAAATGTGATTGGTACTTCATTGAGCTTTTCTTACATGTTTAGTGCTAATATGATGAAAATATGTGTACTGTTAGTAAAAAAGATAAGTAAGAATGGCCATTCGAAATGTAAATGAGTTTGTTTCTTTATCCGGAAAAGATTTGGAGACATTTACATCACTTGCTCACCAATGGATCCTCTGCAGTGAATGGGTGCCGTCAGAATGAGAGTCCAAACAGCTGAAAAAAACCATCACAATTATCCACAAGTAATCCACACAACTCCAGTCCATCAATTAATGTCTTGTGAAGTAAAAATCTACATGTTCTTAATAATCAAATCCATGATTAAGACATTTTATCTTTTAACTGTTGCTTCCATGAGTCCATAATCCATAATAAGGCTTCCTCCAGTGAAAAAGTCAATCTCCTGTTGTCCCCTTTTCTCTTCACAAGATGTTAAATGATAGACTGGGGTTGTGTACATTACTTGTGGATTACTGATGTTTTTATCAGCTGTTTGGACTCTGACGGCACCCATTCAGTGCAGATAATCCATTGGTGAGCAAGTGATGTAATGCTAAATTTCTCTGAATCTGTTTAGATGAAGAAGCAAACTCATCTGCATCTTGGATAGCCTGAGGGTGAGTAAATTTTCAGCAGAGTTTCACTTCTGGGTGATGTATTCCTTTAAAGTGGATTTCCGCGGTTGGTGAATGATGCAGGTTTTGACTGCAGAAGTAGTGCAACTGTTGTGAATTCAGCTCAGCATGTGGCATGTGAGAGAGTATCGCTCTCCATGGTGCTGAATATCACTTGCCTGTTTAGCTCAGGCTTATTTATGAAGAGAAGGAAAGACCTTGTCTGCATTGCCTCAAACATTTGTGTGTATGTGTGTATTTTTTTCTAATATAGTGTAAAGCGAAGAGCAAGATTGGGTCCGTATCCATTCTGCTTTGTCAGCAGGAGCACTGGCACTAAAATTAACTCTTGTAGATAAAAGACCAGCCACAGTGTTTGGCAAGCTGTATAAGGACTTATTTCGCTCCAACTTTGTTATGTTATATAATTAGAAATGGCCAAACTTTTTTTTTTTCATTGTTATGCTGACATTTATTTTAATATTAGTTTAAAATAACATAGTTAGGATAAAAGAATGAAAACATGTTTCCCTAATTTAGTTTTACTGCCATCTTAGAGCCTGGAATGACTATTAGACTATTAAAATGGTCTTTTATAGCCATGTTTTATGTTTGATGTTTATATCTTTGTATAAAAAATAAGATGGCTGTCTCGGATAACACAATTTCAGATTGATAGTATTGTAATCATGAACACTGAAGAAGTCGACACTGAAAATCTGGGATTAAACATGTAGTTTAACCAATGTGTTTAAAAAAAACAATAATAAAAATATTTTTTAAATTGTTATTGTTACTATGACTAAAAATGACATTAGGAGAAAGTGTGTGTGTGTGTGTGCATTTATTTATTTTTTTATTTTTTTATTTTTTTTTATTTTTTAAGGTTGGGGGGAGGGGGTGGGTTGGGGTAAACATTATGACATGAAATGAAAAATACATAATATAAGCATTTTTTACTAATCTTGATTAAATATATTAAATAGAATTATAGCTATTCATAAGAGAAAATTATTGTAGTACTATTGTGGACGGACTGTGTGCGTGAGGATTGTAGCGTGCTTAGAACATAGTGAACTATTTAAAACTACAAGGAATACACTCATATATGGAAAAGGACCTTTTCCCTAAATACAGGAGCTAGAAATAAATGCATGACCTGTTCACAGAATGTAACTTATTATCCTTCAGGAGCTCATATATGGTAAAGACAACATGCCTAAAAATACACAGGCAGAAAGAGGGACATGTATGGGATTTATTGAATAGGCATATATATATGTAAGTGCACAACTGGATTCTGCAGTTGTCCTTGCAAACATAACTCATTATAAGCTTTGTTACTTTGTCAATAAAGTCTATCCTCTGGCTTCAAAACCTCCATGACTTTAAGAGCAATTTTTCCCAACATGAAAGATTCCACAGATGTTTGGACCCCACTATGCATAAAGAAATAATATTAAATAATGATATATAACATTGAAATCCAAAGTTCTAGAAACTTGTCTAGAAAATGTTCAATGTACTGTACATTCAATTTAGAAACTTGCATTCATTTACTTTCATTGTGAGGTACAATGATGGTCTACATGGTTATTCAACAGCAGCTGAGTTCAGTATTGCAAACATTTCAAGCCCTCAATAAGCTGTAGCATTCTGACCAGTGAAGGTCTCAGAGCCAGCTGAATTATCTTTCTCAAGCTCTGGCGTGTCAGGCAACAGCAGAAAGAGAGAACATTTCACAGTTTCTCTCTGACATGAGACAAAGAAAAATGCACGACAGACACCTAGCTGTCAAGGACAGTCTATCTTTCTTTCTCTCCATCTCTGTCACTTTCTTTCTTTCTTTCTTTCTTTCTTGCTTTCACAGAAATGGGTGCAATTCAGTATTTTTTATCAGAGCGGTCAAAGACGTGTATTTTGTGGGGTGATTAGCAGCAAATCCCTTATTAAATTTAATTCTTTCTTTTTATACGTTGTTTTTGTTTTTATACAATTAATTGTATTAAAGTAACGTGTTAACATGACAGACACATTATTTATGTATTTATTTATTTATTAATATTTCTTATGCTTATCTCAGCTCAATGGAGAGTCTCTATGGTGTGCATGAGTTTGATTGTACTATGTGTCAAGTTAAGTGCTATTTTCTGGTGAAGATGGTCCCTGCTGAAATGAGGCAGAAGGAGAGGTGTAATCTTTCTTTCTAATCTCATTCTGTGGTTAGTGTCTCAGAGGCAAAGGGATCTCTCGCCCACATCTCACGACTGCTAACTCACTGAAGTTTTCATATCACACGGCCATACAGTACTCTCACCTCTCCACCCAAATGAGGCTGTACTTCCTGTAGGCTTCATATTACTATCCTCAATCCCACACAGAGTTATAAATTCATCATTTCGGCATGTAAGACATCAAATGATGTTCATTTAAAGAGATAGTACTCCCCAAAATGAAAATGGTGTCATTATTTACCCTGCCTCATGTTGTTCCAAAACCTTTATACTGTTATTTATTTCACACAGAACACAGAAGGGAAATAATAATAATAATAATAATAATTTTATTTAATTTGAATTTAACACAAAATGAATAAGATTTTAAAAATTGCATGAATTAAAAATAAATTTGAAACATATTTTCATTTTACATTTTAATTATCCCAATGGGGCTGGACTTCCTGGCTTCATATTACTATCCCATATAACTTATAAATTTTAATAAAGTTATAAATTAATATTTTCTATGTTTAAAGGGGACCTATTATGCTCCTTTTTACAAGATGTAAAATAAGTCTCTGATGTCCCCAGAGTGTGTATGTGAAGTTTTAGCTCAAAATACCCGACAGATAATTTTTTATAGCTTGTTAAAATTACCACTTTTAGGGTATAAGCCCAAACGCTCTGATACTGAGTGTGTTTCTTTAAATGCAAATGAGCTGTTGCTCCTGGAGAAGAGGGCGGAGCTTCAAGAGCTCCAGCTCCAGCATTAGCAGTGCTAGCCTTTGGAAATAAACATTCCATGATTAGTACAAGCCTGTTATCTTTACAGAAAACTACTTAGATTCAAAGTCAGTCATCTGATTATACTGTGCATCATAAATTTGTGTTTATGAATTACACAGACAGGGAGCACAGCACCATAAAAATAACATAGC
>JAFVLL020026755.1:0-16510 GCA_021397915.2 Tor tambroides
AAAAAAAAAAGTGAGATGTAAACAGAGTTCTAACAAAAAATTAAATTTCATAATTTCAAGATATAAACTTCTTTTGACATGTAAACTCAGAATTGTGAGGGGGAAAAAAATCTGAATTCTGAGAATATCTTGCAATTCTCAGAATTTCAAGAAACAAAGTCCTAATTGTGTGAGAAAAATCACTGTTACCTTTTTTATGTTTTTATTCTGTGGCAGAAATGGGCTTCCATAGGTTTTCCATAGGTTCCATAGACATCATTATTTGCATAGTCTATATAGAAAAAACACTGTGTTTTTGTATCTAAAAGCATCAGAATGTCCAGTAACTGTCCAGGCGTCCTGACAGATGTGGACAGGATCCTGATAGTTGGCTGGAACACTGAGAGTCATTGCTTAGTTGACTTACATATGGAATCAGTGTTCCTGTGACATGGCTGATACAGACTTCATCATTATAACTGCCTCAGGGCAAAGCAGATCAACGGGAGACCTGAAGCTTCTAACATGCTGAGCAGATAATAAGTTCGCCTGAGCACCGATAGGAGACGGAGAGGCAGGGAGAGAGATCTGAATCAAACTGCTTCAGAATTGTAAGGATTTTTTTCTCTCTCACTCTCTGGTGCTCTTTTTCAGTGCCATTTTTAGACACGCACATTAATCAATTTCAATATTAATCAACAAACTTAGAACCCCCATCAGGCGTACAACTGATTATTAGTGTCTCTGTGTGATGAATGTTTTTTATTATGGTGCAATTAATTTTTTTTTTCTTAATCAGGATTTGTCTTGTTTCGCAGTATAACATCCTTAAAACAGTACTGTTACACTGTCGTTCTAAAGTTTGGGATCAGTAAGATTTTTAATGTTTTTTTTTTTTTTAATGGAGTCACTTATGCTCATCAAGGCTGTATTCATTTGATCAAAAATACAGAAAAAACAGTAATATTGTGAAATATTATTGAAATTTCTAATATTGGTTTCCTATTTTAATATACTTTAAAATATAATTTATTTGTAACGCAGCACTGAATTTTCATCAGCATTACTCCAGTCTTCAGTGTCACATGATCCTTCAGAAATCATTCTAATATGCTGATTTATCATCAGTGTTGAAACTGCTGTTTAATATTTTTATTCATTTATTTGTTCGTTTGTTTGTTTTTGTTTGTTTGGAACAGCATTTTTTAAAAAGAACAGCATTTATTCAAAATAGAAATATTTTCTAACAATAAAAGTCTTTACTATCACTTTTTATCCATTTAACACATCCTTGCTGAATAAAAGCATTAATTTCTTTAAAAAATAAAAATAAAATAAATAAAAAAAACAACAACAAAATTTACTGACCCCTAACTTTTGAATAGTAGTGTATACTGTAACACAAAATTTCTATTTTGAATAAACACTGTTCTTTTTTACTTTTTATTTTCCACTTCCATGCATTTTACTTTTATATCAAAGAATCCTGAAAAAATGTATCACAGGTCCCAGATATTAAGCAGCAGAACTGTTTCCAACACTGATTATAAATCAGCATATTAGAATGATTTCTAAAGGATCATGTTAACACTAAAGACTGAAGTAATGATGCTGAAAATTCAGCTTTGCTTCACAGGAATAAATTATATTTGAAACTATATTAAAATAGAAAACTGTTATTTTAAATTGCAATAATATTTCACAAAATTACAGTTTGTTCTGTATTTTTGATCAAATAAATGCATCCTTGATGAGCATAAGAAACATTAAAAATTTTACTGATCCCAAACTTTTGAATGGCACTTTACATTTACTAGAAAAGTAAAATTGTCTGTTCGGACCCCATTGACAAAAATAATGGAAATATTTTATTTTGTGTATATATTCGGTAGCACAACTATTTTCAACGTTAATAATAAGAAGATATATTTCTCGAGCAGCAAATCAGCATATTAGAATGATTTCTGAAAAATGATGTGAAACTGAATAGTAGAGGAAAATTACATTTTAAAATAACTTAAAAATAGAAAACAGTTGTTTTACATTGTAATAATATTTCACAATATTACTGTTTTTACTGTATTTTTGATCAAATAAATGCAGCCACGGTGAGTACAAGAGACTTCTACTCCTGTGGCTGTTCTGAACAGTCTGTGATCCTTATTGATTGAATTTTATTTTTTGTTGACCAGGATGCCAGCAGATATTTACTCAAAACACTCTATGAACGGGAAATGCAGCTTTAGTTACGGTATTCAATAAAGGTCAAATAAATGATGAGAAGCTTTGTGGAGAATTGCATACCACAATCACAGACTGTCCTATCCGACAGGATATCTCATAGGATTCCTGAGTTAGCTGGAAAACAACAGGTAATTTGCTCTGTGATTTTTACATAGACAAGTTTGATTTGGACAGGATTAAAATCAGAAAAATCTGTGAAACGCAAATTTTCTTGACCTCCTCAGGGAAAACTAGACCTATCCGTATAGGCAAGGGAAAATGATAAGAAAATTATATTCTAGCCCTTGTGTATGTTCACAACTATTCAAATATACATTGATAATAGGAAATATTTATAGAAATGCTCCCTCTTCCATGGAGACTGTGAGCTCCTTTGGTTGGAGCCACAGAGTCTGAACACTGAGAGAAAAAAATGACAGTGATTGCTCCCAAATCCATGACCTCAGTCGCAAGTTCATGGACAGGAGAGCTTTTAACCCTTGTTTAGCATGTAATGCGTACTGTATTTAATCATAGTATAAGAGCTACTCTAACATCTGCGACTATTGATTTTTTTATCCACTTTGCATCAAAACTGTGCATATTTGGTGACAGGGCGCCCAGGATATGTCGCTGGTATGATGAATGTCTGCCGTGTAACTACATGAAAGATCACACTTAGAACGAGCTTGAGTCCAGAGAAAGCAGAGCCATCTATCTCTGGTCAAGGACATTTTGAGACTGTCTCAGACATGTAGTAGAGAGACTAACACATGAGATGCTAAAGGAACACTGAGACTCACATGAACTTCCCGATAACCTGATTTTATGATATTGCATACTCCCGTTTCTCATTCTTCTTATTCTTTATTCATTTTATAATTTTAGTTTTTTGAATTAATATGAATATTTATATTTATATTTGAAAGTATTGTACAGTATGGAGCCATGAAGACTTGGTGATGAAAAAAAATATATAATTCATTGCTTTTGTGTTCACTCAAAAAACTTTCTCCTGATACTGTACATACTGAATGCAAAACTGGTGAAGGAAATAATATGACGTGGGGGAGGGGGGGGACTACATTTCTGTGCTTTTGTGTGGAAATGCGAAGTTTCTTGGGGAAAGCAATACTTTTGAAAGAGAATGCAAAATTTCCGCAAGCGAATGCAAGGCTTTTTGGGGAATGCAAAAATTTCACAAGTGAACGTAAAGCTTCTTGGAGGAAAGCAAAACTTTTGAGAACGCAAATATTTTAGGTGAAATTAAAAAGTTTTGCAAGTGAACACAAAGCTTCTTGGGGAGAACAAAAAATTAGCAAGTAAATTCAAAACTTGTGAGAAAATGCAAAGCTTCTTGAGAAAATGCAGTACAGTTCTGAGATAGAGCGCAGAAGTTTTGCACATGAAGACAAAACGTCTTGAGGAAAAGCAAATCTTGCAAGAGAATGCAAAACTACGGTAGTGCACAACACAACAAAATCTTCACAACACAACGAAATCTCCACAACACAACACATAGGACTAATTTCATTGTGTTGTGCTAATTTCGTTGTGTTGCGTCTTGTTTCTGTTGTGTTTTGCTAATTTTGTTGTGTTGCGGCTTGTTCCTGTTGTGTTGTGCTAATTTCATTGTGTTGTGCTAATTTAGTTGTTTTGGAATGCAAAAGTTTCACAAGCAAATGTAAAGCTTCTCAGGGGTCCAAAAACTTTAGAAAATAATGTCAAACTTGTGAGAAAATGCAAAGCATTTTTGGGAAACGCAATACTTGGAGAGAAAATGCAAAAGTTTTGCAAATGAATGCAAAGCGTTCTTGGGGAAAGCAACACTTGCGAGAGAACGCAAAACGTTTGAGAGTGAACACAAAGCATTTCATGAATGACATGATGGTGAGTAAATAATGACAGATTTTTTTTTTTTTTTTTTTTGGCAGCAGTCATTTTCTATGTTGTTCCATGGTATGTGTAGGACAAGAGCTTCATGACAGGGTTTGCCGAGAAGACTCAATAACTGCTGGCTCAGTCACAGGACTAAGCTTCAACCACCTGGTGGTGGTGGCTAAGAGAGAGAAGATTGCTGACCGAGCTCTTAGCCATCACAAACAACATCCATTCATCTCCTCCATGGGGCTGTTACTGCACAGCGGAGCAGTTCTATTGTACAGAATGCAACGTACAATAGAACATTTTGTTGGTATGTTCTCCCTAGTGCTTTTAACACTTATACCTCATGCTAAACTGAGACTTTGACTTCACTGAAACAAATGGAGTAGAAACTATTTTTACTGTACAATTGTTAGTACAATTTCGTAATTAATTACAAAGAAATGCAAAGTGACTGAAATGTTGAAGTAGAAAGTTTGAATTAGTAACTAGTATTTTCTCGTAAAACATACTCAAAAACATACTCATACACAATTTCTTTTTTTGGTAACACTTTATTTTAAGGTGTTCAAAATAAAGAGTAATTGTACTTACATGAAATAAAATGTACTTAACATGTAACTAAGTTATAGAAGTGGAAGTTATAAAGTGTATCAAGATTGTACTTAAGTGTACTAGTAACTGTGTAACAGACTCGGCCTGTTACATATGTGTAACAGTAGCTGCCTATTACATCTACATAATCACAAACTGTAATTACAGGCTGTTCCATAACTTAGTTACATGGTAAGTACATTTTATTCCATGTAAGTACAACGGCTACTACTAAGTACTTAATTAGTAATTACTCCGTATTATGACACCTTAAAATAAAGTGTTACCTTTTTTTTTTCTTTTTTTTTTGGAGATATCTGTAGTTATACATAGATTAGTTTATTATTCAGGAATATTCATATTTGTCTTCATGTGTTTTCATTGGTACAGTATACACATTTGTGTATACTGTACCAGATGAAATGTACAATATCAACATAATAACATCATGACAGCATTTATTTATTTATTTACAATTTTGGAAGTTTAATTCTCAGGCTGAATAACAGGACACTTATCAGTAAAAGATGGAGAATGTTTCTTTCTAAATGAAATCAAGATGGGATATTAAATTATGCACTCTTTTATTGCTCTTTTAAGGCTGAATTACATTCTTAATAATTATTTTCATCTTATTTTCCAGTTTAAATAACTTTAAAACTGGATAAATTTACTTGAGAAGCAAAACTGCATAAGATATTAATACTTGTTTCAGAAAATATATCTTTAATTTTTTTTCACTAATCTGTTAAAATCTGCTAGTGCAATAATATGCAGTGTTGCTTCCCGAGTTTATCTTTTTTATTTATTTTTTTAAAGTATTTTTAGATGTTTAAACTGGAAAACAAAAGGACTAATTAGAAACATTAAAAAGTCATTTTGTGCAGTGTAGAAATCACACACAAAAAAAGAAACTATCATGTCAAATTAGGTAAATGTGTTAAACTGTTACATAAATGTGATAGGGTTAAACATACTTAATCAAATTTATTATAACAAACCTCAAACTGTTAAATCCAATAATTGAATATTATACCTCAAAGTAAAAACGTGTACCTCTAAATTTGTCCATACTCTATGTAAATGCATTTACATTTCAGATGAAGTCAGTATGCTTATATTGACCGTTTTGGTATCTATCGATGTATATGAAAATGCACACTACGAATCTATGAATGCCAATGAGATCATGTTGCCTTATGTCTTGTGTCATTTACCAACATATGCAAGTGCTGATGGTCTTTTAGAGCATGAATTCTAAGCAGTTTACATTCATGTTTAAGAATGTAGAGCCCCATGAGAGTGACTGAAGTCAACCCCTATGTTTCCTCTCCACAGTGGAGACAGTTTGAGTCGAAGCGAATTCACAGCTGTCAGATTGATTGAATAAGGTTCAATATGAACTGAACTGCAACATCTTACCACACAATCAATAAATCAGATGCATAACTGGCTCATTTGAGCTTTCACAAACCAAACACTCCTCTCTCCAGCCCTACTCCACACCCCAGTCACCCGTTCATCTGGGTTTTGATTGTAAATGTCATTTTTGTATTTTCTGTTCATTTGCAGAGGTTTTCTTGGCAACTGCTTTGCTAATCCATGAAAGGTCCCTTCCAAATATTTGTTTCCAGCAGACAAATGTAATGTTCATCAGGAACAGTTTGTTTTTCTAGCTTGCTGTCCAGCTGTCCATCGCTACATCAGAATGTCTTTTTGTAGCACTCCTTTTGGCTAAACCACTATCTATCTATCTATCTATCTATCTATCTATCTGTCTGTCTGTCTGTCTGTCTATCTGTCTGTCTGTCTATCTATCTATCTATCTATCTATCTATCTATCTATCTATCTATCTATCTGTCTGTCTGTCTATCTGTCTATCTGTCTATCTATCTATCTATCTATCTATCTATTCAACACATTTACGGTACATGTTTTAATATATTGATGACCTGGACATGTTGAAAACATAAAATGTGCGTATGTGCAATATTCAAACAGGAGAAAAAATATGTCAAAATGTTACATTTCACTATTTTATTAGCATTTATTACAATTAATATGAATTATATATATATATATATATATATATATATATATATTTATCAGTAAGATAGATAGATAGATAGATAAATAGATTTATTTATTTATTTGTGTTCTCTTATGCTTACCACTGCCACATTTTTATATTAAAAAATAGATTAAAGAGTAGAAAATAGAAAATTAATATTGTAAATGTCTTTACTGTCACTTTTGATCAATGTAATACATTCTTGCTTAACAGAAGTATTAATTTCTTTCAAAAAAAAAAATAATAATCTAAGTTTTTAACTGTAATGTATAAACCTAGGTAAATAAATGTGATAGCACTGAACAATTAATCAATATATTAATTCCATGAATTTAATGTTCTATAAATTTAAAAGCATTTGTAAACATTTGTGCATCTTTGCATTTTTTTCAGACATTCAGTGCTTACATTTTCAGTGCTATCTGTCAGTATTTTCAATTTTCTGAAAATATACATGTTCTAGAACCACACTTTATGAACAGATGCCTATGATTAATGAGACCACACTGGACTGATGTGGATTGTGAGGGTTTAGTAAATAAGACGCAGGTTTTTGTGCCGAAACAATGTTTGCATTTATTCTGCCATTCAGCCGCTCTCATTAAACTATCACAACCAAAAGCACGTTTGTGCAAACAAGTCATCAGGGTGTGAACCTGCTGTGAGAAATACTCCTCTAAATGAAACCTATTCATTTGTCAGAACAGAGATGTCCAGAGGCCGTCCTCCTCCAGCAGACTAGAAACAAAGCAGCTTTGAGAATGCAATCAACAAGAGATTCTCTCTAGCTCTGACCGCCTCTCTGACCCAGGCGTTTATCACATCTTTTTAGCTGCCAAATGCTGAACCCTCATTTCCATCAAAGGTCTGAGCCGTTTCTTCCCTGGGGATCATTGTTTATTATTCTTGATGCCCTGTCAGGAGAGAAGGATGCTGGAAAAGATGGTCTAGCATTCAGATTCCCCACCGTTCCTAGTACGATTCACACGTGGTGGTATTGTCACCGCAGCACAGCTTTCTAGTGCAAATGAAGAACAGTTCACGCCCCAGGAGACAGAAGGGCTCGTTCAACACATCTATATCACATCATAGCAAACTAGCTCACAAGCTGTGTGTGTTTCGGTGACGTCGTTTGGCCGTGTAATTTAGAGGAGGTTATCTTTTATTGCTGGTGTTTATTGCATCATTGGTGACCTTGACATGATGACCTATCTAGGCACGAGATATTGACAGTTTAAGCGGTCTCATAGGGTATCCTGTATCGTGTGATATCGCTATATGAACGTGTGAAACCACAGTCACATTATACAACATGGTAGTTGGATGAAAATGATTATTTACTGCTGCTGTTAATCACATCATTCTTTTTATTTTTTTATTAAATGTCATGCAATTAATTTGAATAATGTTTTAATTGATTGGTATATAATGAATGTATTAAAATAGTATAATTATGCTTCATATAGAGAGATATAATAATATAGATTCTTACAGTTGAGGTCAAAAGTTTACACCCCCCTTGCAGAATCTGCAAAATGTCAATTATTTTACCAGAATATGCATGTTATTGTTTATTTAGTACTGAGCTGAATAAGATATTTCACATAAAAGATATTTACATATAGTCCACAAGAGAAAATAATAGCTGAATTTATAAAATCGACCCCGTTCAAAAGTTTAACATTTTGCAGATTCTGCAAGGGCGATGTAAACTTTTGACCTCAACTGTATAATATGGGGAAAAAGTACACACTGTATTAATGAAACAAGACCACATATTTGTAATAGACATGTTAAATTAATGTGGAAAACAAACATGAACCCCAAGTGAATATACACACACACACACACACACACACACAAATGAGCTAAAAAGTGTTAGGTTGTGTCCTCTACACACTAATTTTCCTTCAAGGTTTATGGACCCCCTGAAGTAGCCTTGACCACCCCCTGGCCAGCCCATGTATAAAACTCTAGTTCTGCCACTGGTCAGAAATAAAATTCAAGTCATTACTGAGCGAGCAGGGATATGATTCTGTTTACACTCATTCTTAGTCAGGCCACTGTTATTAAATTTTTGCAAATAATAGTCAGAGAACAGATGAAATTTCATCTGATGAAATTGTGGGTTTGTGGTTTGCAGACATTCGGACGACGTGACAGGCAAATTACTGCGAATGTAGGAAAGAAATGGGTCCTGCCTCACCAAGGACTCTCTCGCAATCAAATCATCCAAGTTACCCACCCTCATGGGGGAAATCTTCAGATGCAAATAAACACAAGCTGACCCTGATGTTCCCTTTGGACGCACTTGATGTGGGGTCCTCGTGGCTCAGTAATGCATGATCATTGAAGCAAAGCCTGTCAGAACAGCACCAGAAGCCCACGTGGAGATCCGGCTCATTAATCTGCCAGTAGATGCGTCTATGGACCTGTCACTGATCAGATTTAGAATTCACAATGAATCTCCCACACGTGCAAAACTTCACTGTCACTTAGATAAAAGGACAATGTAAAATCATATGCATTAATATTTTGTTTGCTGTTGTCTGGGGACACAAAATTGTATTTATTTTTTCTTTCTTTTTCGGGTTAAAAAAATTAATAGTGACTGGGAGTGTGTGCAATGTGCAAAGCAAGCATACAGTACATTATAAATCCTGCTTTAATGATCATGTTTGCTTGTTAACACTGAAAAAAAAATGGTGTATAAAATTTTTACTCAGAAACAGTTACAAATAAATGGCAAGTAACACACTGAATTAAATGTGAAATTTTGAAAAAGTGAAAAAGTATTTTCTTGTAAAACAATATTTGTCGTTTTATTTACAACTTTGAAAAGTTATTTTTATTTTAAATAATATTTTTTATTTATTGAATTAATTAATTTATTACGTTATTTAGCAATTAACAAGCACCAAATCCAAATCCAAATTCTTTTCGGTGTGCAAATAATATACTTGTACAGGAACAATTTTAGGAATTAAAAAATGATGCATGCTTGAAATTGCAATGCTATCAGGAGATTTCATTTTAAAACCCTAGGATAGAGATCAAAGTAGAAATGTACTGATTGTATCATATTTATGAATTTAAGGAGTTAAATGTATTAAAAGTCTGTGTAGGGGACAAGCCCAAAATTAAATCTGCAAGGAAATTCTGACAAATGTAACATTTCAGCATTCTAAAAAATGAGGAAAATCTGAGACAATAAAATGTTCAAATATTGTAAAGTGCTAATAATCTGTTTTTCAAAACTCTTTTTCTTTAAAAACTAGAAGCAGAAGAAAGAAGCAGAAAAGTGCTTATGATTGAAGAATCACTAAAAGATTGCTTTATTTCATTAAAAGAGTAGTGCTGTTCTGCATTTTTTATGGCAAAGTACTAATAACCAACCATTAGTATTGACTGTTATAATTCATGTAGTTTTTTTCTTTACTGTGCATTTTAAAAATGTTTTATGAGAGGATATACTTGATTGGCGTGTACTGATCCATTTCCCCCACTCCCCTAAAATACTTTTTTTCTAGGGTGAAGAAGCACAACACTGAAGTGATGTCAATGACACAGTGCAGATGTTTTTGGGTTGAAGTATAATTCTGTCTAATTTATGCATCTTACAGTGAGTGCGAATAACACTGCATTAACATATTATGGATAAACATCTGCTATAAAGAACATGAGGCTTATTTTAAGAAATCATTGAAGTATTTTCCAGTGATCCAGGTAAA
This sequence comes from Tor tambroides, assembly GCA_021397915.2. Taxonomy (NCBI): domain Eukaryota; kingdom Metazoa; phylum Chordata; class Actinopteri; order Cypriniformes; family Cyprinidae; genus Tor; species Tor tambroides. Next base: position 10,484 of record JAFVLL020026755.1, read on the forward strand.
TGCTTCAGAATTCATATGTAAGTAAACAGAAAAAGTAATTAAAAAAAAAAATGTTGATGGGTAATTGGGTTTGGACTAAGACTGGTCCTGAGATATTTTCAATGCTACTGGGTTTCTGAGTGAGGTCAGGCTTTTGAAATGTTACAAGGCCTGTTATCAGCTATAATGGATCGCCATCAAACTCAGCGTTCTAGTCACATCTTTCAAGAGCATCACGTCTTATTCAAAATGTCTCGTATCAAATACCCTGTCTGGCAGCCTAAACTGAGATGAAACCAGAGTCAGACAGATGTCTTCCCTCTTCCACCACAGCTGCCACGGGTTAGTACGTGTCCTTCATCCCCTGAATTTTTCTATTTGTCAGTCCTGTCCAAATGTCAGAGCATCATGCTGACTATCAGGAACTGTCTTTTCCTCTGTTAGCTTCTAATGACCTCATGGGTGGCACTCGGAGGAGGCTTTTGGGTGAAGCACTACACTGGTGCTTTCATAAGAGTCTGATTGTTGATAATGGGGCCTTTTTACCCACTAATTTCTGAGGTTATACCACAACTGCTGGCACTGTCCTAATGTTTAGTTTATGATAAAATGTGTAACCATCAGTTTGTTTAAGGATTACTGGCACTAAAAAAATCACACACTCATTCATTTCTATAAACCTAATTTACATAGGAAGGTTCGTGTTTGTGGTGAAATCCGTAAGACTCCAGTTCACCAAATAATATCTTGTGAAGCCTGTTTATAATAAACAAATCAATCATTAAGGCGTTTTGAAAGATCTTCATCGCTTCTGTCCAAAATACCAGTCCGTAATCTATAATAACACTTCCTCCGGTGAAAAAGTTCATCTTCTGTTGTCCTCTCACATCAAAATCCATCAAAATATTCGTTTAGAACTGTTGTAAATGGTGCTTGATCTGTGCATATTTCTCTCCTGATTCAGACAAGATGACTTTTTCACTGGAGAAAGCAAGATTATGGATAGAGGACTAATATTTGAACCAAAAACTGCTTAATGATGGATTTGTTTGTTACAAACACAGCAATTTGCTTCATAAGACTTTTGTTATGTTGTTTTGTGATGCATTATGTTGTTTTAATCAGTTATTTTGACTCTTATTCTGATGGCACCCATTCACTGCAGATGATCCACTGGTGAGCAAGTGATGTAATGCTAAATTTCTCCAAATCCATTCTGATCAAACATCTCTTGGTTGGCCTGAGAATGAGTACATTTTCAGCAATTTTTCATTTTTTGGGGAGCTATTCCTTTAAATAAAGTGCAGCACTATTTCAGCACATTTTGCAGCTGGGTAAATTCATTGTGAGTGAATAAGATGCAGATTTCAGACTGGAATACTGCATGCTAAAGTGGAGTGAATGTTCAGTGGATTTGCGTTAGCAAATTCTATCCTACTTTCCGTTTATAAAAACATCTGCTTGCAAACTTGGAGGAGAAAAATCTTCAGTGATTGTTATATTGAGATACACAGGGCCTTTTCCTCTTTCTCAGCCTGTCTGCACACATTTTATCAAGTGATGGTGGACCGACGTTGTGCTTTTTTACTCTTCTCTCGTGGTCAGCTAATAAGATCTGCAGGCTAAAGGGACTATAAACTGAAATTGCATTTTCCAGCAGTGATATACTGGCTGTCACAACAATAAGCATGGTCACTCATGTTATCCCATGTATTCCTCAATATTGTGTTACTGGCAACCGAGAGCAGCAAACCAACCTTGTGAGAAAGAAAACCAAAGGAAACTCAGGTAGATCAGAACACAACAGTGAGTATATTGTCTTTTCACAACTATAAGTAATGTTTTGTGTAAAATTGGGAATTATTTTAAATGTGTTTAATTTATCATTTCAATTTTTAATCTTTAATAGGAACTAGGAGTAATTACTGATAAATAAACTACCCATGCAACGTTGTCTTGAGACTATTTTGAAAACAGCTACTTACTTTTTAGTACTTGTAGTACTTTTAATCTATTGAATCAAATTGGTTTTGTACTACTTTGCATCTGTAAGTCTTTCAACGATCTTTCAGATGTTAACTTCGGAACCAGAGGCCTTAATTATTGTAATAGAATATTTCCAATGATACTTACCTACATCACCAACTTCGAGGCTTGTACTTGGATAACCACGACGTAGCTATTGGGAAATGTGGGTGGAAATCTTAGACTTGAACACATTCTGATGGCAAATATTTATGAATGACAGATTGCAAGGCTATACGGTTGCAGAAAATCTTTACGGAAAGGAACATGAGCCCGGGACAGGATCACAGGGCCTGTGGAGGCTGAAGAAACTCAACCACAGATATAGAGAGACCAACAACCTCTAAGATTAATGTGTTTCCTGCTTTCATAGCTCAGAGATAAGAGCGCCACAGTCTGCTAGCGGTTGTCATTTTTGGAATATGATATAATAATGCGCTGCATTATCATATGGAAGAAAATAGCACAGACGATGCATCTCGCATGAAACTCAGTCGCAGGAGAAATGAACGTTGTCCGGGTGATTGCAGATTTGTTTCGTGTCCAGGTTTGTGGATGAGAGCTGGGTGTGCTGCTGTTTAGAGTGTGTGGAGGCACACAGAACTATTTGCGCAGAGAGTGTTTGACGAGGCCGTTATCGCAGTCCCATACGTCTGTTTAGGACACAGCTGCTGGTCTCTCTGGAAAACAATATCATTCAGATGACAAACTGCCAGAAATGTTTCAACCTACTGTTTTATTTGGCTGATTTTGAGCTTTTGTGAACATTCATTTTAGCTTTAGAAAATGTGTAAAGTATTTCAAAGTGAGTTTTTTAAAGCCTTTTTTGTGGCGATTTTATACAGTATGGTTTTAAGTTTCACAATGTGACATCTAATAATTGGGACTATTTCTTACATTATGATTTTATATCTAACAATGTGACTTTGTATGTAATAATTGTGTCTATATCTAATCTATCGAAATTAATATAATCTTTAATGTCATTTTTATCTAACAATGTGACTTTATATCTCACAATTGTTAATTTATTTGTATGTTATTATTGCACAGAAATATGGATGCATATATTTGATGATTAATTTGCATAAATATTATTAATTAAAATGATATGTGTTTAATTTAATTTAATTTTTAATTTCGGTTAATGGATTGGAATCATTAAGACTTTTTAATTGTTTTTGAAAGACTCACTGTGACTGCAGTTGTTAATCAAAAAAGAAGTAAATAAAGTAGTATTGTGAAATGTTATTACAATTTAAAACAACTGTTTTCTATTTTAATACATTTTAAAATGTAATTTATTCCTGTGATAGCAAGACTGAATTTTCAGCATCATTACTCCAGTCTTCAGTGTCACATGATCCTTCAGAAATTATTCTAATATGCTGATTTACTGCTTAAGAAACATTTATTATTATTAATTAATGTTGAAAACAGCTGTGCTGCTTAATATTTTTGTGGAACCCATGATAAACACTATTAAAAATGGTCTAACTTAATATATGAATTTATATACTAATTATAGATTTTTTTTTTTCTATTAACATTTCATTACAAATGAACTTTCCTCAAAAATGGGCCTTTTTATTGATGATAATGTGTTGGAGACATTTTCCAATCACCTCATGTGAGTTCAACAAGAAGCTTAGAGGGGTTTTTTCCCTTGGAAATTTGCAAATTGGTAGGCTAGCGTGATCCTCGGGTCACTTCAAGAACAACCGCAAATGCCATCAGATAAAAACAGGAAAGACAGCTTCTCTCTCTCTCAGTTCCTATACCCCAGACACTTTTTGCCTCCCTCAACAGAAATCAATACCTAGCCTTGGGTAAACTCTTCAATGCCCAAGCCTTTCTTGTTGACTCTGAAGCCACACTGACGGTTTCAGTGTGGCCCTGTACAGCGCTGGATGTCGATACAATTCTTTTCCACTCTTCCAGCACGCCATCTCCCATCTGAGACCGGCTCCTGAGCTCTGATTGCATTTACCTTCATCTAGGCAGCCAGCGTCTCACATTTTAGCCCCTTTTCTCCTGTCCTGTTCCACACTTCCTGCTCTTAGGTTGGGAGTGTCGTCATCGCTGTGACAGCCTTTACAATGTGTCGTGAAGAATATGCTTCAGCTTTAATTTTTCATTCGTCACGCTCCTGGGATTCTGTCTTCTGTTCTTACATTCTCCCCTCTTTTGTCTCTCTCCACTTTTTCTTTTAAACAATAACAGGTAATTAATCTGAAAACTTGTTGATAATGAACTCCATGAAAAAAGACTTAATGGGTCTCCTCTATGTGGAGATCTCAATAATGTCTCAAACTGTGCTCTGGTTTGCTAAAACGTTAAAGTCTGTTATCAAAATTAAGCATTTCAATATGAACTCAAACATTTCTTTTCAGATGGACCTGAAATTTCTAAACTCTGCCATTTGTGTCAATTTCATAGCCTAATATTAGAATTGTCTTACTTGTGTCTGTCTTTTTTTCTCCTAAAGAATTTAAAGAGAAACATGAAAATATATAATTTCCACCTCCGAGTAAAAATAAGAAAGTAATTATCACTTTACACTACTATTCAAAAGTTTGGGATTAGTATTATTTTAGATAAATTATTACTTTTATTCAGCAAGGATGCATTTAACTGATCAAAAGTGACAGTAAAGTAATTTTAATCATCTTTAAAACAAAGATATCAAAAATATTAAACAGCACAACTGTTTTCAACATCTGCAATAATAATAAAAAAAAAATTCTTGAGCAGCAAATCAGCATATTAGAATGATTTCTGAAAGATCATGTGAAACTGAAGACTGGAGTAATGGTGCTGAAAATTCAGCTTTGCATCACAGGAATATATTTCATTTCTAAAACAATCAAATAGAACACAGTTCTTTTGAACAGGTAGTAATATTTCACAATATTACTGTTTTAATGTATTTCTTGATCAAATTAATGCTCTGGTGAGCATAAGAGACTTCTTGCAAAAACATTCTAAAAACCTCAAATACTTTATAAACCTACATTATATCTCACAACTGCACCTTGATTTCTCACAAATTGACTTTATATCGCAAAATGCAACTGTTTTTCATCTATTTCTCATAATGCACACTTTATTTCTTGTAATTGTGACTTAATATCTTACAGCTGTGACTTTTTATATAACGCTGAGTGTGTATTGCTTATTTTAAACACTATCTCAAAATTACCTGGTTTTTGGGGGGGTTTTTTCGAAGGTAAAAAGTAGCTCCCACAGGAACGTATTTGATAAATGTAACAACTGAGAACTCCATTGAGTCTTCTGAATGCCTCACTGTGGGTAAGTAATAATTTTCACATAATCTAATTCTTTAACACTACCACTTGATAATACTAAGCATAAGTTGTTTTCTGACTGCATATAGTTGAGGCCAGTTTAGTACAAACTGGAGCATGACATCCAGTGCCTTTTCTTTCCAAGAACATACTGCTTGTACAACCTAATTTGGGAGCAAAAAAGGAGAAAGAGAGAGAGAGTGTGTGCAGGCAGCTTAAGGTAACTAAAGTCTCCTCTCTGAAGGTGCTAATTTTAGCATATGGCTTGGGGCTTGGTTCACACAGGGGCCTCTGAATTCTTAATTCAGGGAAAAGGGGCAGAAATTAATGATTCGGGAAATCTGTCATAAAGACAGGGGAAGGAATGTTTAATTCACACGAGCGTGTCCGGACTTAAAAATATCAGGTCAAACAATATGTCACTGACCCGTTTTTTGAAGCCATGTTACAGTTATTTACAGAAGGGGCTCTAAATAGACTCAATATACCTTGGTAAATAGGAACATGGAACAAGCAATGGAAAAAAAAAGTACAGGATTAGTCAGAGAGAGTTGGAGGAGAAAGAGTTTTCAGCCAGCTACAGTGGTTTGTTTACAGTCAGGTCCATAAATATTGGGACCTCGACACAATTCTAACATTTTTGGCTCTATACACCACCACAATGGATTTCAAATGAAATGAACAAGATGTGCTTTAACTGCAGACTGTCAGCTTT
>JAFVLL020026756.1:0-49026 GCA_021397915.2 Tor tambroides
CTAAAGAAGGGGGTGTCCCAATACTTTTGTCTATATAGTGTATGTACAAGTCATTGGTGTTTGGTGATGAGTTTTTGGCTCAAGGTCTGCATTATATTAGAAGCACACAATTTCTTAGAATATCATTATATGCTTTAACATTAAGATTTGTACTCATAGAAATGACTAAAGTAGTCAAACCTGTTCATTAGAAGGGGGCGACCCAATACTTTTGGCAATATAGTGTACGTTACTGGAACACATACAGATTTATCTTAATCCGGCTTAATGCATGTTCACAAGTTAGCTAGCTGAACAAGTGGGACATTGTGTGCTCTATAATGGTGAGCATGAATATCTAGCTCTCTGTTAACATGCTGGACACTGTAACCTGAGACTTGGCTAACAAATCTCATCATGAATGGCACTGATATATTTAGAAACATTCCTGCTGAAATGCTCTCAACATGGCAACCTTTCCGTTTGATTGGTTCACAATTACAAGTGTTCTTCCTGTGTACAAATATCCATGCCACCATAATTTTGTCAATGTTATAGTTTCTATTTGTATGCTTTATGCAGTACTGTACAGTAATGTCTTCAAAATCTAGAATGTAATGTGATAAATTCTATAAACTGGCCAAGACAAACTTATTTGTCAAAACAAGAAGTAATTCTGGAATTAGTATCAAGAGCACTTGATGCCATAGTCAATTATTGTACTGCTTTAAATTATATTAAAATTTGTAAATGAATTTAATGTATCAATAGGATTTAACATGTACATTTTCTTAAATAACATTATATGGCTCTTAGCAAACTTACTGTAATAACCCTGCTTGTCATATTGGCACTTCACTGCAACAATTAGAAGACTAATAAAACAACTACTGCTTACACTGTAATTTTGTTTCTTTTTTCCAGGAGTTTCAATATGGAGTAATATGATAAAAACTAAGAAGTCCACCCAAAATTCATGGCTGTTTTATAGACAGAAAACGTAAAACATTTTGGTCTCCCCGTCGGGGAATCGAACCCCGGTCTCCCGCGTGACAGGCGGGGATACTTACCACTATACTAACGAGGAGCTCCATAACATATTCCAGCTGATTAAGCCTGAAATACATAGTAATAACACAGTGATAAACATTACAACAGCAATTCGTTTTTTGTTTATGAAATACAATACAAGCTAATAACTTAAGATATTTTATCTTTGCTGTTCTTCTTGATCTTACCGATCTAGAACTCTCAAAAGAAAGACTTGTCCATCTGGCATTGTTCAGGAGTTCACTGTGTAACAAGAACAAAAACAGCTAAATTATTTTTCTAACAGCCAGTAGGTTTATAAAACCAACACAACACACATGCACACAGAACCCCTCCCCCACACACATTGTTTTTCTTTCCTTAAAAAGAAAAAGTAAGATTAATGGGAATATAATAATACTTGATTACTTTTTTAACTGTTTGATAGATGTAACAAAGCATATATAAATTTGTATACAAACATTACAAACGAGTACTTATTTCATTTATATCATTGTGCCATGTATTGATTTGTAGTGCTGTATAATCACTTTGTTTTGTTTTGTATATGCTTACATATACATTTTTGTATTGTATATGTTTCATTGTCCACTTAATATCATATATTTTATGCATTCATGTTTAAGTAGATCTCTGAGGCAATTCATGGAGTCAATTTTCTTGTAAATGCAAGCATATTTGGCCATACATTGTAAAAACTAAAGGTGCCTCAGATATCCTTTTGGGTACTCTAGAAACTTCAAAATGTATTTTAAGTGCCCCAAAGCTCTTTTTCCTCATAAAAGGGTTCCTGGAGGAACCACGACAGTCTTTCCAGTTTGTGCAGGAACTCATGGGATCCTTGAAACACTTTGTTTCCAGTTCTGAGGTTCTGGAGTCACCATTTCATTACACCAAGACCTCAAAGTGCTCTGGAGGTTCCTGGAGGAACTCAAATTTTAAAAAAGGGTTATTATAAGATCTGTTAACATTGAAGTGGTTCCTGGAAGATCTTACTTGTAAAAGCCAGCATCTGGAAGAACCCAGAGATTCATGTGACAAAATGAAATATGACTGATTATTATTATTATTATTATTATTATTATTATTTACTTTATTGGATGGAATGTAATGACTTTTGTGGCACTTGCCATGTGAAAACAAAAAACTTGGGTATAAGACTAAATGGTTTTAAAATTGGTCTCACTTGTTCTGTTCACAGTCAGAATTGGCCTTCATAACAAATAAATAAATAAGTAAATAAATAAAAATAACAAAGGGACTTATTAAATCTACAAATTAGCCATCCCAGTCAACAATTTGATCTCACAGTGATCTCACCATGAGCTCACAGGATACTCGTGATGAGGTCACAATGTGAGGTAGTGGACACCTCAAATGTCAATGGAGGCAGTGGACAGTTGCTGATGTCTGTTGCTGGCTGACAAAAAAAAAAAAGACCTCTCTGGACCTACCCCATCCTTTGAAGGTGTGTAAATAAGTGAACAATTGCAGATACACATCAGAAACCCTTCTAAAGCATTCAATTATTTATAGTTTATTAATATTTTTTCCCCCTTTTATTATCTTCTGAGAAATCCAGCCTTGTCCTACCTGTTACATGATGATCCTGCTGTGCTGGACTGTATATGATAAATGAGGTAAGTCTGAGTTATATACTGTATACACACACTCATATTACATGCACTGTGTGTGTTATTGTAATAGATATTGTGCATTTAATTAGTCCACAACTATTAATCAGTGCACTAATATGACAAACAAATTGCTTGTGGTGTTCCTCATTTTAAATGAATACATGCAAATATACAAGTGAATAAATATTTTGTTATTTAATTTTATGTAAATCCCTCTTTTTTTCAATGAACAGCCTACACAGAATCTCACAACAACTGTCCCAGTCAACACGTGAGATCACGCAATGATCACAGTGATATCACACCATTCTCATACGGTGATCCTCACAGTGTGAGTAATATGTGAGTTCATTGTGAATTCAAAATGTTGAGCAGGTTGAGAGAAAGCAGTAATATAATGTAATGTAATATTAACAAGGACAAACCTGCAAAAAAAGCTTGGCATCTCCCCGTCGGGGAATCGAACCCCGGTCTCCCGCGTGACAGGCGGGGATACTTACCACTATACTAACGAGGAGTGGCTTAGTAGTCATATGGTCCAGGCAGTACAAGAACCATACTAAAGAACCAAACCTTTCTTATACCATACAAACTGCTTTATATAGAGAAAATGTTACACACTGCAAAAAAAAAATGCTTCTCTTACATTTTTTTGTTTTGTTTCCAGTCCAAATATCGAATAATTCTTAAATCAAATCTTTTTTTTTTTTTCAGAAAAAAATAAGTCAAAAGTCAAAATAATCTTGTTTTTGGTTTGAAATAAGATTATTTGCTTACCCCATTTGCAGATTATTTTGCTTGTTTTAAGGAAAAACTCACTTAATTTTGACTTCTTTTTTCTGAAAACAAGACAATAATTTTTACTTGTCTAGAAAATGCTTCTTGATTTAAGAATTTTTAGATATATTTGGACTAGAAACAAGACAAAAACTCTAAGTAGGAAAGCATTTTTTGCAGTGCACCATTCAAGGATAAACACCTTTATATGATTAAAAGACATTTGAGCGACAACTACGGTCTACAATCAACAAGGATTGTTAAGATGTTACATGAACTTAGTCATGGGAAATAAAGCACTATAAATCTTCATTCAGCAATCAAATTTTTGAAGCAGCTGACGGGCTAAACACGAGGTGTTTCTCCATCTTGAAACAGGCTGACACTTAGCTATGGCTTAGCACTGCCTGACTTGAGCTGAGTGATACTAATTTTACTATACATTAAACGTATGCTTTACTTGTAGGTCGAACAGTTCTCAAATCGACTTCATGTCAGAGTAATAGCTTACTGATATGAGAGACAAATGTTAAGCTTGAGACTGAGGAGCATTTTTGCAAAGGGTAGCGAACTAACGTAGCGATAACGAAACTTACAATCTTCATAGCTATCACAACAGCAGCCTCACGCAAAACAAACAAACAAAAAAACAGCAGCCTCACGTGGTAATCACCATTTAAACCGAAACACCATCATTTACAGCAGATACAAATGCAGTCCGTCCGAAATATGGACAGTTGCCTGCAGCGTCTAAAAGTTAGGCTTCAGCAGTGAGATTGGTTGGATGCAGTGTTGCAAACTTCTTTCAATGGAAAGTAGCTAAAACCAGTTTGAAAAGTCACAAAATGTTGCTAGATTACGTCATACGCTAATTAGCATATTCATGACGTCATATTGCCTTTTACATGTTTGTCTCTCTGTGCTCACATACTGTATTTTAATGCAGCCAAATTCTCAATAAAACTGTTTTCAATTATATATTTTATTGTTTCTGTTGTTAGAAAACAGAATAAATATGAAATAGTGACATAAACGCGGCCCTTTAAGACTAAACAGCTCTCACTTCCAAAACGTTAATATGCACAAAAATCCTGATTTATAATTGAGTCGTCGTCTGATGAAGTCAAATAATACACACAAGATAAGACAAGACAAAGACAATTCCTGTGCTGTGATTTCGGCTATATTTGCTTGTAAAATTAGAGAAGCAGCATAATATATATTTTAACTGAACGTGCTGTTTCTCTCAGCCCCTCGCTGAACAGAGCAGACGCAGAGAAAGAGGTGCGTGCGCGCTGACCTCGCGCCGTTGCGGCAGTACCAAAGATCACAGAGACTCGCTAAGGTTTGTCCAAAAAGTCGCTAGATTTGTCGCTAGTCGCTTTTTTGGAAAAAAGTCGCTAGGGGGGGTCTGAAAAGTCGCTAAATCTAGCGACAAAGTCGCTAAAGCCCCGTTCACACTACCAGCGACACTCAGCGACATGATCCCATTCATTTCAATGGAGAGCTGGCGATTTCCGGCGACACGAGCGATAGCGAACGTTGGCGACCGGATGGGGCGTGTCCAGCGATGCGACAAAGTTCAGAATCCTTCAACTTTATGCAAATGAAGAGCGACTTTCGGGAGCGACAGCCAATAGGAAAGAAGACGGTTGAGCTCATGTGATCGTTCTCCTCTCAGCCATGGATAAACATACTCAGTTGAAAAAAAGTAGGCTCTGTTTCTCATTCATTTTTGTTTGTATGTACGGATTTAATTTATATTCATATTATATTTAGCCTTTTGCTTCCAAAATGTTTGTATTTAGCAGCAAGAAACCTGATTCGCTGTCAAGGCAACCAGTAGTGAGAACGCCCACTAGCAGCCTCATCGCCGGCCCCTGGAGACATGCAGCGACAAAGTCGCTGCTAGTGTGAATGCAGCTTAAGTTGGCAACACTGGTTGGATGAGGGAAAGAACATTAAGGTAAGCCAATCAGAGGCAGAGTAGGGCGGGTCCATTCCTTTGCCAACAGGGGGAAAAAAAAGCTAAAGGTGATGTGACACAGATGACTTGCAGATACGACTACGACCATACGGTCTTTTTTTTTTTTTTTTTTACAGATCTACACGATTCACGTGAATGACATATTTCAAGGTGAAAACGGTGAATTTCACCGAAAGGTGACAAGTTTGCACCCCTGAAAAAGGGTCCAGTGTAAATAGTTTATCGATGCACAGCTCACACAGAACACATTAGTCACTTTCAAGGCAAACAGCTTTCTAGAACTAGAAAATGAGTGAAAAATGTGTGTGGGGAACTTTTTGCCCTCACGCTAAACTCCCGAACACTTGGATTCCTATTTCATTTAAAGAAATGAAAATGAAAACTCTTGCCATGTTATGAAACTTTAAAAAAAAAAAAAAAAAAAAAAAAATAATTTTTTTTTACAATTGTTTATTATTTTTTAATGTAATCTAAAAGGCATTTTCTCCAAGCAGTGATTCTGTTGAATGAACATGTTTGTGCCACACACACTTTTATAAATGTTGTTCATTGAACTTTCACGAGTCTATCTTGACACTCAAGAAAGCATATGCTTTGGAGGGAACATGAAATAAGTTTAATGTTATTATAGGTTACATATTTCTCATTAGAATGGTAATACGTTTTGTTACATGGACTAGTGCGGCACTCAGTGGTCAGACTATGCTTTGAAAAAGCAGTAGTTTTTAACGCTTTAACTTTAAACATTTTGATTTTTTTTTCTTTTAACGGGTTTTATAGTAGAATCTACGAGTTTATGAAATGTCACACAGTAATGTGGCTAATGCTGCGTAGTCTGAAATTGCAGCAATCATACTTTAAAACTCGTCTCAAGAAGATAAAAGAGTACTTCAAACTAACAAAATAGCCTTCACACCATCTAAATGCGTGTTACTGGTTTAGAATATGACAGTAAAATAGCTTACCCTTTCATTAAAAATAAAAGAAAAGAAAAAAACAACTCACCTTAGAGCAGCGATGGCGCCCTGCAGGTCCAACCGCTTCAATCTGTTGATGAAATGCTACAATGTGACTTTAACGTTATATGACCTGCACACGGTTAAAGATGACTTATATTGTGGATTCTAACAAGATTATCTCTAAACTGGAATGTGTTTACTAACGTTACATGTGTTACGCGTAGCCATATTTCAAAGCAAACTAGCATTAGTGTCAGGACCTTACTACAAATATTAATTATACGTTACATAGAAACACTTTCACCTGTCATAAGCGTTATTAAGTGGTTAGATTAACCCATGTAATAATCAATACGTTTTTACACAAACTGACCTTCAAATGGTTCTAGATGTACAAACAGGCGTCGACAGTTGTATGACGGTTGGAAATGTGACGCAGAAAAGAAAAGTACGCCACAGCCTAGCTCCACCAAACGGACCTGCGCAATGACTGTTTCCACACAGGTCTCCCGAAAACTACTGCCCCTTGTGCCCAGGAAGAAGAAGTGTTTCTTTACTTTCAGCCAGATTTATGAAGTATTTTTTATTAAAATGAACTTTATTTTTTTGGAGGTCATATTAAAAAAAACATTGATCATTTATTTTGTTACTTTTAAAAAGCAATTTATGCACAGATGTTTTTTTCTAGACTTGTTCCATCCCCTAGTTCAGGGGTCCCCAAACTTTTTTCTGCGAGGGCCACATAATTTTTCCTTTCTTTAATGGGGAGCTGGGTTGGTTTATAACAGAAAATTACATGGGCCGGAGTGACTACTAGTATTACTGTGGAGGTTTTATCATGATTTTAATTGTATTTATTATGCCTCTTAATGCTAGAATAGTTTAATATTTTGTTATGCACTGTACAGACAAATGATCATTACTTTTCAAGAGATATATAGCCCATTAAAATAGCATTATTACTTTCATAATGACATTTTTTTCATTTTCAGTGCTATTCAAAAACAAACATTTACTTATGCATATTAATTAGTGTGAACTGTGGGCTTGCTTGAGATGAAATATGAAACGTGATGAGTGAAGAAAACAAAGAAAAATCAAGGTAAATCTCACTTATGAACAGATTTTTTTTATTGTGCCTCATTTCCAATAATGTTGTAATTTTGTCAAAATATGCAAAAAAGGTACATATAAAAATATTATTTAATGCTTTAAACTTTTAACTAAATGAAATATAATTATGTTCTAAAACTTTTTCAAGAACATTTTCTGTTACTGTAGCTCTATTTTAGGTTAATCAGCGAAAATTTTGACTTAAACTGAGTGATGCATTTATTCATTATATGAACCTGTAAAAAAAGTTGATTCAAACTTGAAAAGTTTAAAGATGTAAATGTGACTTAATGTGACTGTGACTTAAGATGCATACATATAAAATGCTGACTCAAATGTAATAGAAATCATTGAGGCTACACTATGCAACTGCAGAAACAGTCTCAAATGAACACAAGTTTTAGTTCTGCAAACAAGTGGCCTCACAGTTACAATTCATGATTGAATTCGACAGTGAACTCAAATAGTCACACTGTTCTCAATGCGGTCTGGAGACAGGTAAGGATAGGGCAACTCTAGCTGGCTGTTCCTGTCTGCGATGTCTTTTGCTATCATTTTCACCTCTCTCCGGACCTTCTCCACAAGCTTGACGATTGCACCACTGCTGAAGTACCACTCATTATAATGGCACAAGGGCACCTAAAGAGAAAATAATGGCAAGATGAACATCACGTCTGCATCCTACAGGAAATAGTCAGTGTAAAGTCCATGCAGCATTACTCTGGAGATTGTGTTAACACTTGGTTACAAAGTCAATGGCAGGCTGTGACAGTAGAGACAGGACACTGAGGACATGGCACAAGGAGTTCACTTCAGGAAGGAAAGAGAAAATATCCTCCTCAGACACCGAGCCTTTGGTCTGAGAAGGTGGACGAGACATGGCCGCTGGACTGTTCGGTATTCAAATGTTATAATCCAGCTAAATGTGGAGATAAGGTTTGAGATGAGTTTAGTGAATCTGAGTGTGCTAAGGAGACATAATATGCTGTTCCTGAGCATTATTAATAACTGAACATACTTGAGAGAAGTTCACAGCTGCATGAAGTGCTGAGCAGGAAAAGATCACCATGGTAACAAACTTGCACATTTCGGCTGCGGTCTGAAATGACTGTGGAGCTCCTGGAGAACATGATACGAAGGCAAAGCAAAGATCAATTTATGCATTTTATTTCTCTATGAAGAATAAATTAAGTAGATCAGGCAGAAATTGTATGGATCAATAACATGTAAGAGGGTCCACGATGAAGAGTCTATTAAAGAATCTATTCTTAGAAGCATTATCTTCATATTCATGTTTGTTTCATATGGTTTTGAAGACATTTTATAAACTTAATTAAATGCAATGACTCTAAAAATGTCATGTGGTGTAACCATTAAGTAAAACAAAATAAAACATTTTCCTTACACTTTAACTACATACTGTATGAGTGAAATATTTTCCTTACATCTTAAATGTAAATGTGTAAATGTCTTAATAACTATTTTTTAAAAAGTTTTTAAAATATACTTTAAGGTATACATTTTTTATTACTGATTCATAATGTTTATTATTAATTCATTATGTTTTTAGGGTGTCACACCACATGACATTTTATAACCTGAACTAACCTTGCCTTGTCTTAAAAAAAGTCAAATTATCAGATTTTTTTTCAGAGATGTTTCCTAAAAAATAATAAAAGATTATGCTAAACTACTTAAACTAAACCACTTCCATTCATTCTTTTCAGTTTTTTATTTTTTATTTTTTTTTATATATCAGGACAAAATTACACTGACCTTTTGTACTTTACACCCTCTCAAAATTATTAATTCATAAAAATCATTATGTTTTTGGGGAGTCACACCTCATTACAAACTAAACTATGGCTGAAACGATTCCTCGAGTAACTCGAATACAAAAAATCATCGAGGCAAATTATGTGCCTCGAAGAATCGTTTAGTCCATTTTATAGGGATGCACTGAATTTTTGGCCGCCGAAAATATATGCCGCGCCGCACCGCCCAGCAGTGTTCAGATTTCACTCTCATCACTGCGCCGCGTGACGCTCCGTTCAATATTCCGCTCTATCAGTGTGCATTCTGCTCAGTTACCGCTCATGCTCACCGGAGAAGCAGAGTCCGCTCAAATAACGCACCGACAGGAAATTTCTATGTAGTATACTTGTTCCTGTTTGCAGTAGCGTTACTGTGCTGTGGCATGCTGTAGTACAGCTGTACTGGGCAACGCTGCTAAAATCTGCTCCTCGCTATGCTCTGCTCACATGCGCTGATAATAATAGCTTTGCCAGGTTTTTTTTATGTTTTTATACATGTTTACTTGATATTTCTTTACACAGAATCATCATTTCTATTCATTTCCCACTGATTTACGCGATCTGATGAGCATTAATTCATATTACGCGATCATATCTCTGTATGAATGAATGGCAGAGACGCGCGTTTTCCTTTACCACACACAGACTGAAGCGCGCGTGACGCTCGCGGTGATTTCAGCGTCTGCCGTCTCAATGAGGACATAAATACACGAACAACATCTCCAGATCTGTTCTGAGAGTCACTTCATGAGCGTTTTCCCGTTTCATTTGAGTAAAACTAGCGTCATATCATATACACACAGAAATTTTAAGGTATTCACGGCAACCCGTCAAAATAAAAGTCCGGTTTTATTTGAAGACATTGCAGCAGAAATTACTATTTCATTACTAATTACTAATTTTCATTACTGAACAAAAATTACTATTGTTCAGCAGAATGTACATACATTATGAAAACTTTATTTAAGGAATGATCAAACAACATTTCTTCCATGTTTTAACTTTAATAGTAAATCCCCTTTGTTTGCCAAAAAGTTTAAATTTTCAATAATTTAAAGATAAAGGAAATTAATGTTTTATGCCTTCATTTGATAACCAGATACACAACACAGAATTTCACAACACAGAAAAAAGGAAAAAGAAAACATTTCATAAGGCTAAATAACAATAAAACATTAGGTGACAGAAAATAAAGGGAGGGGGAAAGGAAAGTGGTGTGTGGCCAAGTATCGTGACCCATACTTGGAATTTGTTCTCTGCATTTAACCCATCCAAGTGCATGCACACCGTAGTGAACACACACCCGGAGCAGCGGGCAGCCATGTTGCGGCGCCCGGGGAGCAGTTGGGGTTTCGGTGCCTTGCTCAAGAGTCTCACCCGCCACAATCCCTGCCGGACCGAGCCTCGAACCCACGACCTTTGGGTTACAAGTCCGACTCTCTATCCGTCAGGCCACGGCTACCCCCGTGATAAAACAACTTTATAATTGTCATTTTCTGTAATCATAGCTGTAATTATTATAGCATTACTAAAAAAAGTTGTATGTAAAAAGTTTGTGCACCATGTTTGCAACCATGCTCCTTTAAAGGATCTCACACACACACACCAGTATGCATAGAGACATTTAAGAGGGTTTATTCTCCAAATAACTTTAAATTCATGTTGCTGAAAAATGTATGTGTATGGTTTTTGTTCCACGTTAGCTTCCTGTCCACTAATTTTTGCCTCTTACAAAAGCCACAAAGCCTTCTAAGTAAAGGCTTGTGTCATGCCTGAGCTGTAGTTAGGCTGAAACTTGAAAGTTAAGTTGCACAATGTTTAGGTTTTGTTATTGTTTTTTATTACTATTATTTTGATTTATGTCTTAGTTTTAGGTTGTACTATGTTTACCTTTTTTAAAGTAATTTGAAAATGATTTTTATATTTTTATATATTTGTATTTGCATTTTGAATGTAATATGGCAATTAAATGCACTAAATGGGTTTAGTTTTCAGTTATTAATATATGTAATTTCAGCAATAAAAATGTAAATTTTTCTAAAAAGGAAACAAATTACTTGTTCATTTTAAGAGACCTGCCTTGTTTTCTCTTGTATATTTAGTATTGCTCTTTAATAAAGAAAAAGTTGTTCTTATCCGATTACTCGATTAATCGATAGAATTTTTGGTAGAATACTCGATTACTAAAATATTCGATAGCTACAGCCCTAAACTAAACTAAACTTGCCTTGTCATAAAAATGTCAAATTATCTCATATTTTAAGAGACGTTTCTAAAGAATTTCAAATAAAAGATTATGCCAAATTGCTTAAAAATGTTTTCCTTTTAATTCTTTTATCAAGGCTTTTTGTCTTCATTATGATATCAGGACAGAATCAGCCTAACATTTCTAACTTTATGGCCCCCCAAAAATATCCAAAATGATTTTTAATTCCAAAATTTAAAAACAGGTGTGCTCAAGTCATTGTATGTCTGAGGTGCATTTTTAATGTGTTTTTGAATGAATTAAAAGATATGACAAAAATTGTGTGTCATGTGATTGACCCTTATGCATAAGAACAAAAGTGTAACAGTTCTCTTCTTGAACCTATGTGACCGAGGCCAAGGAATCTCTCCGTGAAGATCTCTCTAATCCAGTTCTGTAGTTCACAGTCGTGCTGGACTTCCTCATCGTTACAGTAATACAAACGAATCCAACCTGCAACAAACCTGCATGGCAAACTGATAATGCTGATAAAAGTACCTATGTAGAGCATCCCAGACCCTGAGTGCATCTTGTGCATAATAGCAGATAGGTAGTGCATCCAGTCCTCGTGCTCTTATGTCATCTGGCACACACATTGAGCTGTAGCGGAGACGTTGTGTTCCTCTTGCAAGAAGCAGTGGTATTGCCTTCAGACCACAGGCTATCGACTATAGAGAACGGAAAGAGAAACCATTTCAGATTAGATTAAATCGCAAGAAAAAAAAAAAGATTCTGTCTTACACTTCCTTTACAGAATAAACAGATGAGAATAAACACACCAACCTTGTCAAAAACTCCTTTTGTGGCCAGAAGAGTGACTCTAGCCTGAATGTTAATCTGAAGAGTGCTCTGGATATGAGGCATCAGGAGCTGAAAAACAGAAGCACAATTCATAAGTTTAGCAGCTAATGCATTCAACCAACCACTAAATGAGACCCAACTCCTTAAAAGGATAAAAATGATAAAAATCAGTGAACCACTGAAGCCTTTAAAGCAAGCTAAATAAAAATAAGTGTGAAATTAAATCAACTGTAGTGCCTATCCAGTATTCTATATTGTACATGTCTATAACCGAAAAAAATAAAATAAATAAATAAATATTTCTGGGTTTAGTATGGAAGCCCAAATTTATAAAACAAAAAGTTTAAATTATATCAAGTCAATTATATGGAAGTCCATTTCCACCACATATGAAAAAAAATATGAGATACTAAGTCATAATTATGAGATAAAAAGTCTAAACTATAACATACACATCATTATGACATAAAAGTTGAAATTATGAAATAAAAGCAAAATTTATGAAATAAAAAGTCAAAATTATGACAAATCAAAATTATGTTGAAATTATCAACTTATTTCAGCTTAGTATGTATGACTTTTTATCTCATAATTATCACTTAGAATGACATATTTATGATTTAACAAAGCATGACTTTTTCTTATGTGGCAGAAATGGGTTTTCATATAATTATGTCATAAAAAGTCAAATAAAAAATCCACACTTTTTATCTTGTAATTATGGTTTTTATCTCATAATTATGACTTTTTATGTCTCATAATTATGAAGTAGTATGTCATAATTTTGACTTTTTATTTGATAATTACGGTAACACTTTAGTAAAAGGACCAATTCTCACTATTAACTAGTTGCTTATTAGCATGACTACTATTAACATATTGGCTGTTTATTACTATTTATAAAGCACATATTCTACATCACCATATTCTGCATCCCTACCCAATACCTTAACTTAACTACTACCTTACTAACTATTAATAAGAAGCAAATTAGGAGTTTATTGAAGAAAAAGTCGTAGTTAATGGTTTGTTAATGGCAAAAATTGGACCTTAAAACAAAGTGTGACCATAATTACTATTTACCAAAGCATGATTTTTTTGGGCTTCCATATTTTCCTTCTCAAGTAATTAAGAAAATCAACCTTGTCCTTCAGGACTGCTTATGCCACAAGAAAAACAACAAAACCAACAAGTAAATGGTGTCCCCTAATGGTCAAAGTCAACACTGCATGGTTCTGTATCTTTGAGCTGAACTTTGTTTCTACCTGGTGAAGAGGATGAATCTCGGGCAGCTGTCTGAGCGTGGCGGTACAGCACACCTCTCCTAAAAGATGAGTGCGCAAGAAATGGGAAAGTAGCTGATGAACCTGGAAATCTGAATAACGGACCCACATCTTCGCTAGCAACCAATCCGGTGTAGAATCGGAGGGCAAGAAAACAGGATTCTGTGGACCAGGAGCCTGTTGAAGCTGAAAAATTAAGATTTGATTCTTGATTTCAGCATTAATTTGGTCATTAAAATTCAACCAAAAGAGATTTTTATATAACTGATCAAAGATTGTACTGTTACAATAAAAAGTTTACAATTACAAATTTTACTTGTATGGCAATGGGTTTTAGTTCTCCTAGTCGGTTGTAATGCAGCAGGCATAAAGGAGCGGCCAAGTAGGTCTGTTTTTCATTGACAGTATTAGCAAGCAGCTGATCCAGCACTTCATAATCCAGAAGCTACACATGTCCTCTCTGTGCAATATACAGTACGTAGTAACATAGAATGATACTCTGTTAAATGCTCTGTTAAAAATGTCAAAATACCCTGCAGTCTCACACTTGCACACTTGTACGCACCTCCATCTCACGTTCCAATGATGAGTCCTCTGGTAAAAAAGGTCTGACCATCTCTGAAGTGACAGACAGGTTAGGTGGCAGGTTATGGATCTGCCTGATACACAAAGGATTGCAACCATTGAGGCACTGATATCCAAAGAATGCATCCTCTTGCCAATGAGCCTGAACATATTCTTTGAGAAAAATTTTTTTTATTCACCATTAAAATATTACATACTAATCATCATCATCATCATCATCATCATTTATTTTTTTAATTCATTGTAAATTTTATTTTATTTGTTAAGCATACTGGCAATTGTGTTCTCCCTTCCATTGAAAAGGAAGGATGTCTCAAGTTCCTGTAGGCTGCTCCAAGATGTTCTTCTTTCAATTAAACTTTTTATGTAGTCCACATTGTTAACTGGGCTAACAGACAAGCAGAGTGATAACATTTCATTGTCAAGTTCAATTCATGTGACATAAGAATACAAAATATTATAAATCTAGTTTGTAATGAAATTTTAAGAAAGCTCAACCACTATGTTGACGGAGGTAACTCAAGTTTGGTCCTAGAGTTGTAACACTGGTCATGTCTACACAGTGAGGACCACCCTCAACAAATGTGCCCCACCTACAGATAAAAAAATAACATCTTTATTAACTGTGATTTAAAAAACATGGGAGGACAAAAACAATAAACTAAATATAGCTGCAATCAGCAAGTAGGGGGTCAAGCACAACAGAGGTAAAATGAAGAGCTCTCCAGAAGCAGGGGTGGAGACCCCTGTTGAAGACATTTGTTGATACAGCATTTTACTACAAACTTAAAATGGCCAACATTAGGTATCGTTCGATTCGGTATGCCGTACCAAATCTTACGAGACCAATCTTATGATTTTTGGCCAAAGTGCTCAGAAGTTTTAAGCAGAAATGCCAAATTTTTATATAATTTGACCAGTAGATGTTGCTGTGCAAAAACTACTCATGTGTCCTCAGGTCATGCTTGTTATAACACATACCAAGTTTGGTCAGAATCTGCTAAGACGTTGCGAAGATATAGCCTCATTTCCATTTTTGCTCAAACTTTGTCAAATTCGTTAACACGCTTTACGAAAACAGTTTGATATATCAAAAAGCTTTTCATATTTCTTTGCCAGAATGCTCTGAAGACGATCTGAGCGAATTTTTGTGAAAATTGGACAAACCGTCTAGGACAAGTTCAAAAAAGTAGATGTTTTGGAAAATTCAAAATTGCAAAAATCTTGATCCATAGAAATTTAAATTCGACTCATTATGAGCCGAAGAATCAGAGGAAATTTTGCATTTAGACCTTACAGTTCAAAAGTTATTAGAAGAAACATGAGTGCAAATTTGGCCTGTTGGTGGTGCTAGAGAGTTTGATTTAGAGAGTCCAAATTTGCTGTGGTTAATGATGAGACTGTCCTCTGTCTGTGTGCCAAATTTCATAACTCTCCTGTAAGCAGTTCTATAAGATTCCTAAGATTCATAACAATATATTAAAGTGTTTGTAAAATACAGCATTTTACTACAAAATTCGAAATGGTCCACGCTCAAAATGGCTGACTTAGGAAATTCGGTATTGTTTGATTCGGTATGCCACTCCTAATCTAATGAGATCAATCTCATAATTTTTAGTCAAACTGTTCAGAAATTTAAATAAAAAGTCAATTCTTTATATCTTTTGTTCAGTAGGTGGTGCTGTGCTGAAACTACTCATGTGCCCTCAGGTCATGCTTGTTATAACTCATACTAAGCTTGGTCAGAATCCACTAAGACCTTGCAGAGATATAGCATCATGTCCATTTTTGTGTGAATTTTGTCAGATTTGTTAACATGCTTTGCAAGAACGGTTTGGTCTATCGGAAATCTTTTGATAACTTTTTGCCAGCATTGTCTGAAGATGATATGAGCCAATTTTGATGAAAATCGGACAAACCATCTAGGATAAATCCAAAAAAGCATATTTTTTGCATAATTTAAAATTGCGAAAACTCTTGACCCCTAGAGAGTTTGAGTTAGAGACTCAAATTTGCTATGATTAATATTGAGACTGTACTCTATATCTGTGTGCCAAACTTCATAACTTTCCCGCAAGTGGTTCTATGGGCTGCCATAGACTTCCAGAGCGGAAGAAGAAGAAGAAGAAGAAGAAGAAGAAGGAAGAATAATAATAAGAAAACTAATGAATACAATACGTGCCTAAGCACATTTGGTGCTTGGCCCTTAATGAGTAAAAAACGTTTTACCTGATGAATTGTTGTTTATGTTGGAGATCCCTCTCCCTGTGATCAGTTAGGATTGCTAATGTTTCCACCTTTTTCAGACACACTAGAGAAGGGAAACTTGAAATTATGAAATGACGTCCTGGAAATAAAAAGGATATTATTACCTAATTAATAAGTGTGAAGGAATGGTGAAAACAGAAACAGCTCACCTTTCTCATTCCGAAGCTTGACGTAACCATCTGCTGTCCGGATCCATTTATGGCAAGGAAAAACCTCCACCTCGGGATCCTCAGAACTCCGTCTCAGCTGCACATCCTGACAGTGCCAATCCAGGTCCGGAAAGCCAGGCTGAGCCTCAAGACGGAGTCTTAACAGAACCACTGTGCCAGCTTCCTCTTTAGGCTTGATGACAACTGTATAGGCCTGTCCCAAAAAGAAAAACACCATATTTGCATGTGTACCTGTGAGATGGGGTCATGGTCAAAAAGAATGCTGCCATAGTGAATGACTCTGTTTCTCTGTTGTCTAACAGTCATTTGATCTATTATATTCTAGGCAGGTTTTGAATGTTTTGAATATTGATAATAATAATAATAATAATTATATATATATATATTTCTTGAGCAGCAAAACAGCATATTAGAATAATTTCTGAATTATCATTTGACACTGAAGACTGGAGTAATGATGCTGAAAATTCAGCTTTTCCATTACAAGAATAAATTATATTTTAAAACACATTAAAATAAAAAATACAGTTATTTTAAATTATATTTATATTTTACATTGTTACTGTTTTTATAAAAAAATACATAAAAATCTTGTGCATTATTTACAACTACTTTTGTATTTGATATTTATGATTTATTAGCTTTTTATGTGGTTCAAAAAGAATATACCTTCATAAAGTAAAATACAAATATTGTCCCTTAATTAAAAGTTAATTTTTAAAATGCATTTTATTTGTAAACCTGTAAAAACTGTTAAATGACTTAATTTCATCTGTGTTCAGAGTCACGTGATGTCTTCTCAAAATAGGTGACTGTCTTACTGAGCCTGGCAGAAGAAAGTGCTCCACTCTGACTGAAGGGCTCTCACACAGAGTATCAATAAAAGAGATCCAAACCCTGCCATATGTTCCTGAGAGCGGAGATTCTGAGGTTCGAATGGTCACATGAAAGCCGTCCATTTCTCAGCCTAGAGCTCCCAAACATTAAAAGGAGCGGCCTGTAAATGAAAATCATATTGTGAGCTGGAAACAGCCAGACCTTTACTATATACACACTCACAAGACTGCTAAAAATGAATGCATGGCTACCGTGAAATCTCAAAGGCTCAAGATGACTTTGTAGTCCATTTTAGCTAAAAATTGGAAAGGTATGTAACAAAATAATGTGCAAATGAAGAAGCAAACACAAACACATTGGAAAGCAGAGGTGGGGGCATTAATGAAAAACAATAGGAAATTTATTTTTGTGGAGCATATATGTGTTCTATTATCGTTCATGCAAGTGCATGAATCAAAACCCCAGAGTGTAGCATATACTTACTATTTATTTGTATACATGCTACATTACATTAATAACTCTACATTTTCTCGTTTCTCTATATGCTATATGTTTTCGTATTTTTCTCCTTTTTTTAGTCCCTCATTGTGACCTTTAGAAAATGGTAACACTCTTATGGTCGTTATTTGCAAATGTTTGCATATAGAAGTGACAAAAACTACATTCCATATTTGAATTGTAAATGCTATAGCCTATCATTTGCCAAATCAGAGCTGCCAACTCTCACGCATTCAGCGTGAGACTCACGCAACTGACACTTTTGTCACGCTCTCACGCCACACATCCATTTTCTCACGCAGTCAAAAAAAGCACCCTCAGTTAAAACTGTATAGGATATTGGTGAAACAGATTTGGTTAATGCTCCAGTGCGTATTCGTATTTGTTCGCCAAAAGATTATATTTACAACGTGTTTTCGCAGCGCTGAGCAATGTAGCCAATCACAGACATATCTGTTGATTTCTTGAACACCTGTGTTTGCCATTGCGTTCACTCACCTCTAAACGGCGGATTTTTTTTTCCTGCACGCTTTTGATCACCTCTCACTGTAACACGATGTAAATAAGAGGTTCATTGATTATAAAGGAACTTTGTGAGCGCGATGAACTGAAGTGACACTTTTTAAGTGATTTATAAAGGAAGGGCTATTTGTGCACTTCTAGGATAAATATAATCCTTTCAGAATTTGAATAAAAGTTGTTTTTCGTCCTGTCAACGGCCGTAAACCCTGCACAAGCAGCAGAGTTTCGGGAGTTACATATAAATCCCTCATGAATGAAGTGTTCATTTTCGAATGGGAGAAAAGTATAATTTCTCAGACATGCTCAAGCAATGCAGACTAATAGAGTAATAGAAAAATATTTGAATTTTCATGTCAAAATATTTTTAAAATGTGGTTGCAATTATTTATAATAGTAGCTAATGACTAGTAAATCTTGCAATTCACATTGGTAAAAAAGTAAATAGTTTTGCGGCACTGCAACAGTTATTTGTGATTTTATGATAGTGTAATAACACAGTATGACAATGTCCAGATGTCAGACAAAACTCTGCGGACAGGTGTTTTATTATTATTATTAGTAGTAGTAGTAGTAGTGTTTTATTTTTAATTTTTTGTATTAAAAAATTATATCCCTCCCCACCCGCTGTGGGAATTCTCACTCCAAGTTAAACTCAAAAGTTGGCAGCCCTGCAAAATACACAACTACTTCTGAAAACTAAAGCCACATTAGAACGACATAATTCACACATTTTCTGTGTTTAAATATTAAAACGTTATTTGAAACCACCCACTTAATGCACTTAATAGCTACACGTAAACGCCAGAAAACAAGATCTCACTGGATTATTATAAAGTTTATTGCTTTCCTTCTCATCGGAGCATTAGTTTTTCAGACTATATCTGCTAGCGGTAACATGACACGTTCAGTCAAAAAAACAACACGAAAGACAATGAAAGTGCAAGTAGAAGTGCATTTACTTACCTTCCCAGTATTTTCACTGAAGATGTGAGTCGAGCGGACTGATGGCCCTCAGTTTATCACTTTATCTGACCTCAGCCAATCGCGTGTGTGAGTGGGCTAGTCACGCAGTCTTCCGGATGTATTTGGTGTTTATGGTTATTGGTATTTTTGGTGTGTTATGAAGTGGCGTGCGTACGTGCTGTAGGTACATGTTCATTATCTCTGGCATTTCATTTAAATGCATTTTAAAATGTACAGTGGCTCACCTAATAATTATGTACATGCAATACTTATTTTTTGACAAATGAGGTCTAAATATAAAGGATGTATATTTTTAAATTATAGAAAAGGGTGAACAGGCCTATATATGTAATAATAAAATGTGCGAAGCGCAAAAACACTATGTTCCCTGACCGGGAATCGAACCCGGGCCGCGGCGGTGAGAGCGCCGAATCCTAACCACTAGACCACCAGGGACATACTCACAAGTTAGAACACTAAGAATAATGGACGTTTCAATATGGAAACAGTACTTCGCTTTCAGATTAAATAAGATTTTTTAAAAAAGACGTGTATATTTACCGATTGCAATTTTTTTTTACTAATAGACCATTAGGTTTTACCAACTAAAATCACATAGAAGTTACCCCTTTAAATGATTTACTTTAATGTAAATTACATTTTCAGGAAACAGCATTAGTGTACACCTAAGACTAACTACCGTTAAATATGCTTTTTTCGAGATTAAGAAAAACGTTCCCAAGATACATTTCAAAAACATTCAAACGCACGGACTACATGCACGTTTATATTGCACGTTTTGTGCTCGTAATCCTTTTACGCGAAGCTATCGGAAACGCCACTGGCGAGCTTATTACCACCTCATTTTTTGAGTGGTGACACTACAGAAATGTTTTAGTACTAGCATGTAAACTGAAATTAACCATGAAAATGGTACATGTGGTATGATGTATTGGCCATATAAACTAAATAAATCACTCGATATTCAGTATTATAAGACCTCGTGGCGCAACGGTAGCGCGTCTGACTCCAGATCAGAAGGTTGCGTGTTCAAATCACGTCGGGGTCAATACTTCCTTTTCCACTTGTCATGCAATGACAATTCAACTCAGCTCAAAAGGAAATCGAAAAGTATTTTTTATTGTCCTATAAATTTGTTTTGATTACACCACATAATAATCTGAACATCTCTCACACATATTCACACACAGGGTTTCTTTAGAAATAACCAACATTTAATAAATATATATATATTTTTCTGTAACCAAAAGCATATGTTACAACAAGCTTTGCAATCTCATGCAATGAGACAGACTGGTCAAATGTTACTGAGAAGGAATGTTGAGGACTTCAAATTTGGGCCACATTTGTCAAGTATGAAAAGGCCTACAATTAAATGAGAAAGCTCAACTTTTATAAAACACGTCTTAATTTCCTTCATACTCTTGCAGTCGAGGAGAACAAATCAAAAAGTGGTCATTCTGTGCAACTGCTGACTTCCTCTTTCAACAAATAGTTTCCTGGGTAATAATCACTCACTATGACACATCTACCACAACATGCATGCATTAACACATAATAGTAATCAAAAGACAATAAAGTACAGTCAGACTGACATTATTAGCAACACCAAAGCATACAAGTAACAAAACATTTATATCACATTTAATTGAAAAATGACTTTACAATACAACATTGAAACTATCACTGAATGAAACTGTTGCCACAAGCAACAGTGGTCCTATATAAGCTGTATTTCATTTCCAACAAAACTGCTGAAGTTGTTAATTCAAGTAAAGGCTTTACGTGCTCATAAAATGCACATTGTTTATTGCTTCAAAGTATTCAGAGGCTGAGATGACCATTCAATTTTGGATTGACCTCACTATTTTTGAGTTCAGAAATAAGAGATCAGGCTTGTTGTAGTTTGGTGGGTTGGCTAGAGGGTCATAACCCAAGCGACTTAACATCGGGGCAAGGCTGGCCATATCATTCACCACATCAGCAGGGATCTTGCCCACCCATTTAGACAGAGCCTCTGTATTCACTGGCTTGACTACTTGATCCGTTGACAGTTCCACCCTGCAGGAGAGACAGGGATAATAGAAACAATAAATAATCATACATCTATTTAGAAACACTGTAGTTAGGAATATGGCAGGCAAGGCCTAAGTGCTTGTCTAAGATATCATGAAATTAAATTAATCGGCCTTCTAGAGATTAAAGGGATAGTTCACCCAAACATGAAAATTCTGTCATTAATTACTCACCCTCATGTCATTCCAAACCTTTAAGACCTTCGTTCATCTTCGGAACACAAATTAAGATATTTTTGATGAAATCTGAGAGCTCTTTGACCCTCCCATAGCCAGCAAGGGTACTACCACGATCAAGGTCCAGAAACGTAGCAAGGTCATCAGTAAAATTGTCCATGTGACATCAGCAGTTCAACCGTAATTTTATGAAGCTACAAGAATACTTTTTGTGCACAAAGAAAAGTACCCTTGCTGTCTATGGGAGGGTCAAAGAGCCCTTGGATTTCATCAAAAATATCTTAATTTGCATTCCGAAGATGAACGAATGTCTTACGGGTTTGGACCGACATGAGGGTAAGTAGTTAATGACAGAATTTTCATTTTTGGGTGAACTATCCCTTTAAGTCTGTAAAATGACCCCATCACAAATTGCAGTAAGAAATGACAATTAAAATCTACTTATTCCAGTGGGAGAAGATTTAACGTCATTTAACACCATTTCTATTATTACAGGACTGTGACCCAATTAGGTCTTTGAAAATGCTTGCTGATCAAACAAACACCCTATTTACTTCTAATTTATTTGTTTTAACGCTCATATTACAGAGTAGTGAAATATTTACATAGAGAGCACTAAACCAACGCTTGAATGCTTGACAAGGAAATGCATGTACAATCCATTATCTGGAAAAGCCATAGATGTAAAAGGAAACGGTGAATGAAAATTATTAACAGGGTCGGACTCGATGGGAACAAAGCTGTTTTTCTTTTACATTTTTTAATGGCATATCAGTATCGAATTAAAATGTATGGAACCACACACACAACATGCAGGGGGGTAAACAAAATATCATGGTCATAAATTAAGAATTAGTGTCCTAGTTTTAGGTAGATTGTGGCTACATGGTTCTAATTTGTTTTTAGACTAGAATATAACAACCTAGATTTTTCCCCATTTACAGTCTGGAAGAGTCATTGCTAGTTGGCAAAAGTCAGAGCCAGTGTGCAGATTTTGTGTATCTCAGACTCTGAATTTCTAGCCTCAGACTATGATTGCATTCAGTCAGAGAGTATCAAATATGTGTGATATTTTGTGCCAATTTTAGAACATATTGTTTTCATTTGTCATGCGTCTCCTAGCAACAAAGTGCACATTTCTGTATCAGTTTGTGTTTGGAGCAACTTGAAAGACTGGTGACTCTGTCATTTAGTGTATGATGCCCAGTTGTTCTGTGTAACCATTTACAAAGTTGGCAAGTGTATCAAGCCTAGTGTTTTAAAATGTGTTCAGGTTTTAAAAGTTGTGTAGTGCTTTCTTGAAAAACGAGGGAAAAAAGTAATAAAATGTAGATACAAATTAACAAGCTGTGGGAATGAATTCTTAATTTGTGGTTATATCGTCATTTTTTTCCTGTGTATCGTGCAGGGATCCATAATCAAAGACTATATTCATTCATTAAAGAAAAAAAAAATTCGAAAAAATATTAATTATAAAGATTACGAGATTGCAAAGGTAATCTTATTGGCTGGCGCTCACCTATTATCGTCCCTGTTTTGATTTCAGCAAATCAGTTTGAGCAAATGCAGACAACATGATTAATATTCATTAATATTGGAATTAATTCCAATTCCAGAATCGGATACTTAAGGTAAGGAATTGGATACTTATTGTAAAATTAAAAATTCAATTCCACCTATCAACTCCTGTGTGGACATTCAATCAAAAACTCAGATTCATCCAGTAATGAAACAAGTAAATCTTGAGTGAGTCATTGAATCATTCCATTCATAAATTCCATGAGATTTTGTTTAGTTGTCTAATATTTTTTCTTCAGAACTGTGAAAGAACTACAACCTCCATTAAAAAAAAAAAAAAGTCTCAGTTTATCCAGAATCGTGCAGCTCTATTTTGCACATAAACAGCTCTTAATCAAGTCGTTTTTATGTAGCTAGCTGATTTTTGTTCATGGCATTCAGCAGCAATGAAATGTTTTGCAAAAAGAAACAGAATAAGTATGTTTGATATCTAAATGTTTGACTTCATTTTTTTAACCACATTGGAATCGAAACTGGGAATCGATAAGCAGAATTGGAATTGGAATTGATAAAATTCAATACCCAATTCTAATCCTTAGTGGCTTTTATATTGTTATCAGTAGTAGAATTTGTACTATTATATCATCTTATCAGTATTATTGTTAGTTTTTCCCCCCTTTTTTTTTTTTTTTACAGAAACACTGAATAACCAACAATATCTTAAGCACCACCGCCGGTTCAGTTAAAATGACAAATATGCATTCATACATGGTTACAAGTTTTAATTCTAATTAATATTCTATCATTAAAAGTTCTATTATATTAAATAATGCTTGATTATCGTAATATCATATATTATAATGCTTGACTGACTGATGATAAGAGTGTACTTTCAGACATTTGAAAAGCGGTGCCATTTTACAAACCTAAGCTATAGTATAATAGTATATAATAGTATATCAGTCTGGCGAGTAAATAAAAAAAAAAAATTACTAGCTAATGGTGATTCTATTGCCAAGGTGTGCATAGAGGGTTGCATTCAAAACTTTAAGTGTTTCATTTTCCATTTATTTAGACAAAAATGTAGAGAATTTTAATATCGGCTTTATCTGATATTATCAAGGATGTGAATATGACAAAAAGTGTGACAGAAAATAGCTGAAAGCAACAAATTCACTCACTTTGACAGTGAAACTCCACCAGCTTTCCCAATAAGCTGTTCATGGTGCAGCACGGCGGTGTCCCACGGCAGATCCAGGAACTGAAGGAGCTTGCGCATCACCCGCTCAGGGTACAGAACCAGCTGTTCGTAATGCACGGGCAGACAGTTGCCATCCGCTGCAGCCAGGCACTGGTCATACATCACCTCCACCGCCCGGTTCCACTTCACCAAACAGTCCCTGTAACTCGTCAAGTCAAACCCGGTGATAGTCACCTTGCGGGAGATCATAGAGTGTACGGTGGCCCTGCCATCGCGGAGCATAAGAACAAACTTCGCTTTTGGGAAGAGCTTGGAGAGGTAGGAGAGGGACTTCAGAGCAAAAGGGTCCTTATTGCAGAGCCTCGGAGCGGGCTCGCCGTGCCCCACTATGATCTCCAACAGGAAGGCACGTACAGCTGAATCCAGGACTTCATCGGTGACGCCAGCCTCGTCCAGACGGACTCGTTCACGTGCAGAGTGACTCCATGTGGCCTGCATGGCTAACAGTCGGGGGATGACGCGGGTCTCTTCTCCGCACCGAACAAGAGGATGAGCGTCCAACATAGCCCGCATCAGTGTGGTGCCGCTACGAGGGACTCCGCCAACGAAAATGAGAGGGGTTTCCTCATTGTACTCCTCAGGGATTTGTAACGGGTCACTTAGGTTTCGGCCAGCATGCAGGTTTACCGCCCATCCATGCTGTGCAGCACGAGAACGAGCAGTTGGACATTCTATCGTGCTGAGGCCAAGATAAAATACAGTGATGGAGCTGATGACCCCACAGACCAGAAGAACGTTGCACGTTTGTTTTCTCATGACTTACAGTTAGGGGAGAATGTGGTTTGTGGTTAGAAAAAAGCAGAATGAGGCCACAAAATTGGTTAAACAGATTTAGCAGAAAGAAGGGGGAGGGAAGGTCAAGAGGGATTTTGGAAAAAAGACAGAGTGAATGCTTTCCAGAATGGTTCAGGGTGAAGGAATGCTGAAAGGCAGCTTAGGTAAAGGTTTTTTTGGGGGGGAGGGAAGGGATGGGCTAATTTTTTCCAGCCAGCAGCTCTTCAGGCCTTTGCTTGGAGCTTCAATAAAATCAGACTTGGTAAGTCAAGCCTTATGTTCTCTGTCAGCACCATTGTGCCTGTAAAAAGGGGAAGGAAAAACACTTTCAAAAACAGATTTTGTCAGGTCTGTTTCAGCATTGGCTACTAGGTTGCATCTCATGTTACATTAAATGTCACATCTAATATCATTACAGTACAACATTACTGTAATAGTATTAGACAATTAGAGTTTGCCAATTTGAGTGCTGTAACTCAAGAACTACGCTTGAATTGCAAGCCAAAACACATCAAAGGAAAATGTCCTGTAAAATGTAATTAGACAAACAATGTAAGGCTGTAGAAAGGATCTTGTGTGTATCTTGTAGGTGTCATATCTACTTTAGGATTGTGTAGATTCTCAGTTATCCAGGTCAAAGTAGAATAATCTTGTATAGTGGATCTCAATCTTTTGGACTCAATATCCAAGACGATATTCAACAGTACTCATATATGCAATAATAATGACAATGCTATATGTTTTCAAATTTCATGGACAAAAATGATTAAAATAATTCATTTTTGATGAAATTCAAATTAAAATAAAAAAATATGTCAGTCTAGATGTTGTTTATCTTGATTTTTAGTGGTTGACCTACTAATCTACTAGAAGATCTAGTTTCCCCTTTGCACACATGAGCAGGTACGGTTTGGTTACACTGCTATCTCCATGTGTGCAGGTTACACTTCCTACCTCTGTTTTTGAGTGTCAAAACATCTTTCACACACGTCAACTTTAAACTTTGGCAAAACATGCACGTTAACACCTTTAAGCGCTAAGGCATCCTGTTGTGGCAAGCATCTGTGGTTGCTTTTGTTTTTAGATGTACATAGGTGTTATTTATGACACATGCAATGCATGAATCTTTAACAGCTGATATTTTCACACATACTCTGGGTGGACTTTTAAACGTGTTTAAAAGATGATATATATATATATATATATATATATATATATATATATATATATATATATACACATACAGTGGGTACGGAAAGTATTCAGACCCCCTTAAATTTTTTTATGTTGCAGCCTGATACTACAATTGTTTAAATTATTTTTTTTTCTCATTAATCTACATGCCGTACCTCATAATGACAAAGTGAAAACAGAATTTTAATAATGTCTGTAAATTTATTAAAAAGAAAAAACTGAAATATCACATTTACATAAGTATTCAGACCCTTTACTCCATACTTAGTTGAAGCACCTTTGGCATTAATTACAGCTTCAAGTCTTTTTTGGGTATGATGCAACAAGCTTTGCACACCTGGATTGGGGGAGTTTCTGCCATTCTTCTTTGCAAATCCTCTCCAGCTCTGTCAGGTTGGATGGGGACCATCGGTGGACAGCCATTTTCAGGTCTCTCCAGAGATGTTCGATAGGGTTCAAGTCAGGGTTCTGGCTGGGCCACTCTAGGACATTCACAGAGTTGTCCCTAAGCCACTGCTGTGTTGCCTAGGCTGTGTGTTTAGGTTCATTGTCCTGTTGGAAGGTGAACCTTCTGCCCAGTCTGAGGTTCTGAATGCTCTGGACTGGGTTTTCATTAAGGCTACCTCAATATTTTGGTGCATTGAGCTTTTCTTCTACTCTGATGAGTCCCTCAGTCCCTGCTGCTGAAGAACAGTCCCACAGCATGAGGCTGCTACCAGCACACTTTATTTTTGGGATGGTACTCTGCAGGTGATGAGCAGAGCTGGTTTCCTTCAAACATGATGCATAGAATTGAGGTTCATCAAACCAGAGAATCTTGTTTCTCAGAGTCTGAGGGTCCTTTAGGTGCTTTTTTTGCAAATTCCAAGTGTGTTTTCATGTGTCTTCACTGAGGAGAGGATTGAGTTTGGCCACACCGCCATAAAGCCCAGATCGGTGGAGTGTTGCAGTGATGTTTGTCCTTCTGTAGGTTTCTCCCATCTGCATATATGATCATGGAGCTCAACTAGAGTGACCATCAGCTTCTTGGTCACCAGTCTAGACAAGGCCCTTATCCATCAGTTGCTCAGTTTGGTTGGGCGACCAGCTCTTGGAAGAGTCCTGGTTGAGCCAAACTTCTTCCATTTGAAAATTATGGAAGTCACTGTGCTCTTGGGAACCTTCAGTGCAGCAGAATTTTTTTTGTAGCCTTCCCCAGATCTGTGCCTCGATACAATCCTGTCTCTGAGCTCTGCAGGCAGTTCCTTTGACCTCATGGTTTGTTTTTCACTCTGATATGCATTGTCAGCTCTGAGGCCTTTTATAGAGAGGTGTGTGCCTTTCCAAAACATGTCCAACCAATTTAATTTGACTCCAATCAATGTGTAGAAACATCTCAGCAATGATCAAGAGAAATGCGAGGCACCTGAGCTAAATTTCAAGTTTTGTTGCAAAGGGTCTGAATACTTGCGTAAATGAGATATTTCAGTTTTTTATTTTTAATACATTTACAGACATTTCGAAATTCCTGTTTTCACTTTGTCATTATGAGGTATGGAGTATAGATTAATGAGAAAAAAAAAAGAATTTAAACAATTGCAGTATCAGGCTGCAACATAAAAAAATTGAAAAAATTTAAGGGGGTCTGAATACTTTCTGTACCCACTGTGTATATATATATATATATATATATATATATATATAGACATTTTATCTTGAATATAAATCCCTTATATGGAGATGCTATTTTTATGTAAATTGCTAATCTTGTTAGTATGCGTCACTCATTTAGAATGCTCCAACTACATTAACATTAGAACTAGGTTACAACAAATTAATGTCTGTGTGTTGTGAATCAGGCGTAAATTTTAATCATTTAATTAATGTGTATATAATTACCCCACCTCCACCCCAGTTATTGAATGCCACCTTATGACTGTTCCTAAACAGGTTTCCACTGAACACTTATCCGTCTACCATTGGTCGAACATTAAAATAGTCTCACCGCAGACTCACGCCATTGGTTGAGCCAGGTGAAACTAATCAAATTACAGCTAATAATCTATAAGTAACTTCTCTGCATATAAATCAGGAATAGAAGAATTTTAACATAAAAGATTATTTCTTGCTAGTTCGGTCGTTGGGTGTTGCTGACTCTCCATCGTTCCAGAGATGTGTCTGAAAACGCATTGTACCTAGACAGCATATTTAATTGTGTTCAACCTTGTACGCATTTTTGGGTTTGAATTTCCCAAATTGCTAATAAAGGCGTACTGGCGTTCCTGCAGAAAGAATATGTTTTGTGACATCAGACCGCTGCCGTGTATTTTGTGGAAAATGTGCACGTACTGCAATAATGCAACAAGTCGACAGAGCTGTAAGAGATACATTATTATATGTGGTCGGCTCGACGATCTGACCGTGTATAGTTAACACAAAGCTGAACGCGTTTTTCAGTTCATATGCATACGTTTGCACATAATTATGGCTGATTTCACTCTGATGCACTAGCTGCGTGACACGAAGACACGTTTAAAATGGTTGTAAGGGAAATCGAGGACTGAATCTACCTGAGATCAAAGTTATTCGCCAGCACGACTGGCGGCCTGCGACAAGGAAACTATGTGAGTGAAACACGCTCACGACACGTAAAAAACCCAAACAACTCTGTTAGTTTGAATAGTTCAGCAAGAAAACCGAGCGTGTTGTGTCTTACCGTACAGAAAGTACAACTCCTCGAATCCTACATTCTCCAGAATCAGTCTGTCTGATGAAATGCAGACGTGAAGATCGTGTAAACCGAGCTATGAAGCTCTGACTTCAAGAGTGAGAGTTTTACACAGCGAGCACATTTCTTGTGAATCTTCAGTGTATACGTGAGGAATCACTTGTCAAACCATTTCCATTCCAGCGAAAAGCTGTAAATTACAAGCAGAGATCTTAAATTCATACCACAGTTACCACAGCGCTGAAGAGGAACTCTCAAATTTCATTGGCTACAGAAAACGTCTATTGCCAATCAGATGGTTTTCATTGGTTTCCTCTTTATGACATGGCATTGCTGTCATAAATCAACTCGTGTCAGAGTCTGTTCTCATCAGCAGAACTGTCAATGAGAATACATTTTTAATCAATACAATCATCAATATGTTACGAGATTTACTATAGAAATGACCCGCAACTTCAGTGTTGCACTGTTTTGTGGAGGAAGGCTGGAATGAGAAGAGCATCTTTTTATAATATGTGTCATATTACAAATGAATTCACATTAAGCTGCTTTCTGGATAAAAGTCTCTAAGTTGTTACAAGAGCTCAATCTTGCAGTCAGTACTGACATCTAATATTCACACATTTGGGTCAGTAGAGACTGAGAAATGATAAATGGCCATAATTGAAACTAAATGACCAGGTTTGCTTTGCTCAGTCTCTCTCAAATCAAACCTTAAAATGGTCACTGATTATACAGTATAATTATGAGCAATCCAGGAAGGATGCTAGAGAGGAAGTGAAATTGTCTTGACTCCAGAAGATTATATCCTTCCCCCGAAAAAAAGATCAATGCAACTCCTACAAATGGGTTTAAAAAGCAGACAAAATCATATATGGTATTTCTTTATCGTATGATCGTACAATATATACATGAGGAAAAATAAATACATGTTTTTACACTTTTCTTAGACATCACTTTATATTAGCACTAGCACTGTCAACAAATCTGAAGAAAATTTCTTTTGTGTTTGAAAAAATGAACACACACACATACACACTATATATATATATAAAACTGAGTGTCCAGGGGTGATGCTACTGGTCTGTCTCCATCTCAGGGTCAGCAGATGCATTGCCTTCTTTCTGAGGGTCACCAGGCAGGACGTCCGTGACTTTCTGTATAAGTTCATCAATCTGTTCTTCTGTCAGTCTTTCCTCGCTCTCCTCTACCATCTGTAAGGTTAGGTCATATATAGGTTATACATCAATCATCCAGCACTGGCCATTCAGAAGACTATCCTTTCTTGCCAGTCCCTTCCACTAACTTATTGTACACAGATAAAGCCTGGGGCTTTAAGGTATCAAATTGATAGATTTTTCGTAGCAGAAAATATTATGCTTAATGTAAATAGCATGCTTAATGTTTCTTAAAGTCTAATTTCTAAACAACAATCTGAATATGCCATTTGCTTATTATGGTGTATTTTTATTATTCAAATATAACACTGCAAAGCTACTGTAGGCCAAACTAGAATGTTGGAAGACCACTATTGCTCAATGTCTATACATGTACCAGTCTCTCAGATTGCACAATGATATATGAGTATATTTTTCATTATTTTTCAAAAATAAACTGACTGGCAGGATGCCATAATTACAGATAAGATAACAGATTGAAGAAATAACTGTGGCAGGAGTATTGAAGAGATTCCAAAAGGAAGAAAAAAGGAGGATAACACCCATAATGAGATCACTGGTTGAAAACGGTTGAAAATTGTGAGCTGCAAGTAAGTAAGTAAGTGTTTTGCCTGCATCTCAGCTTTGTTGTCTAGACCAGTAAAGTCTGATTTTGGCATCTGGAACTTCTCGATTCAAGAGATTTCTTTGAGAGAAAGCGAAGATTTTCTACATTATACACTATCGTTTCAAATTTTAGGGTTTGTAAAATTCTCTTCATGTTTTTTTAAATTAGTCTCTTATGCTCGCTGCATTTATTTGATCAAAAATACATTAAAAACAGATATAGTGTGATATATTTATTTTAATATTTCAAAATGTAATTTATTCTTGGAATGGCAAAAAAATAAAATTCTCTAAAAGATCAAATGAACATCATTTTAAATAGAAAGAGTTACATTATAAATGTCTTTAATGTCACTTTTTATCAATTTAATGCATCATTGCTGGGGAAAAAAAGCCAGCAACAACAACCATGTACTGACCCCAAACTCTTGAACATAGTGTACATTTTTAGTACTCTCTAAGAAATGAGCAAAGATGTAAAGAAGCTGAAAGGGTATTAAAAAAAGGTATGAAAAACAGTCTCACCAGCTGGATTTCAACGGCAGTCTGAGGTCTGTGGTTAAGGAGCTGCAACTTCTCAGCTCTTTATAAGAGGAACAGAAAAAGAACCAACAGTCTGTCAACTTTTCTCACAGTCTAAAGACAAGTGCAGTAATACTAGACTCACTATGAAATGCAAAACACAGATATGCACTGTAGTTTCAAACATCACATGACACAAATCTTCATAATGATACATCTCAACTTCGAATTACAAAGTGGTTGTAATACACTGTATTTAGTGTGACACAGACGGTGCTTGTCACACTGTTTGTGACAGGTCTATAAGTCTTCCCATGCCTGTGTTTTCCACAATTTTGGTACAAAATAAGGAATAAAAATAGGCAGTTTTCTGTAACTCACTTAGTGAGCTTGTGAGGCAGTATAGCAGTGAGGAACTCCTTCACAATGTCTGGATTCTGATGAGCACATGGTGTCTTGGAGAGGTACTTCAGGGTCTACTGAGGCAGACACATCAAATGAGTGATCAACCCTGTCTGAAGATTATGATGAAAACAATGTCTCATTTATATAATCTTTTTTTAAGAGATGTTTCAAATCACATCAAAAACAGGCACCTCATACATGATGGTATTGAGATTCTGCTGCCCGGTGCTGTGCTTATTTTTAACCATCTCTTTTCTTTTTTCTTTCAGGACTGTCAGTAACTGATAGACCTGGTGGAATAGAGTGCATTTGCCACAAATAAACTTAACGACTGAAGATTTTACTTGAGATTTACAACATGCACTTCTGATAACACACACATTGAATTGTATAACATACAAATTAACCAGAAAAAAAAAAAAAACATTTAAAAAGGTTTAAAATGCATACTGACCTCAAAATTGCTTAGCATAGCAGCATTGGCATCCCTTCTACAAAGCAAAATTTTTACATTAGGATTATTGTTACTTTAAGAGCATTGAAACAAACACAATTGCATTTTTTGTGTACTTGTGTGAGCAAAGGGATGCTCCAACCCAAGGCACTATTGTTACGATATTACAAATAAACAGCAATTACTGATTTCCATCTGTCAACAAATAGAGTTTAGAGAGTTCAAACGGTTAAGGAACTAGTCTTTTTTTTGGTGGACACCATTTAACATGAGGAGAGTTTAACCTTATCGTTGGTGTTTTGTCAAAGTAACTTTGCAGTGTTTTTACATTAACTTGAATATATTAGATTATTATTAGTCCCTTTTTTAGCAGCTTTCAGTGTGTGCTGCTTTCCAAGTCTTATAACCATACATGCTTTACTTCTCTTATAAGTTTTTACTTCTTGGTCTTAATTTCCTAAATTCCTCTCCCTATTAAACAAATACGACCAACATGTATTCTGAAGATTAGGCATTATCATTACACCCAAATGACCTCTCATCAATTGTTGGTGGAAATAAATAGAATTTTAAACAGATCAGCTCACAATCAATTTTATCTGAGCTTTATGGCTATAACTACATATGTAGAGTTCACCATCATCTAAAGATTAGTATACAAGTGCAACCACGTGAGCTGCATATCCTCGTCATTTCAGTGTAAACTTGGAAAACTGTTTTTCTAATCACAACGCCATATACGTTACCGGATACATTCAACAAAAAGATTATTTTTATATGGTTTAAGTCTGACTTTAAACGAATAAAAGTAAATTAAATCGCTTACACTTCCATTCCGCTTGCCTTGTTGGTTCTACAACTAACAACAATCCGGTGAGAAAACGAAGCTTTCTGTTAATCGTTCCGACCCAGTTGTCAAGTTCAAATTGTTTCTAGGGATAAATATTCCTGTAACTCTTGCTGATTTAAAATATTTCGTATAGTCGAAATTTTAATAAAGATCTGAATTATAACTCTTCCCCGTGCAACAAAAAGAATCCCGCGACAATACCAAAATGTAAACTTAATCAATAAATCAGCTCGCAATGTTGAAGTGACACATAAATAAATAGCCTATTGATTAAATGTTATAGAAAAAAGATTATATATTATATATTTATATAAAATATAATATGGCATAGGCCTATTTATATAAGATTATAGTTATAGTAATATTATGAAAAATAAGCATATAATCGTGCTTGCAAGGAATCAAGAGAATATTTAACTGATAAAAATGGCAATTATAAAAGCTAACCCAAATATGGAGAAAGAAAGAAAGAGATTCATAAACAGATGCAAGAGCAAAAATACAAATCCTGATTCATTATGCAAACATTTCAATAGCAATAAGGCAAAAAATAAATAACACATAAGGTTGTAATGTATTATTGTCTGCAAGTTGCCCAAACAGGGCTGCAGGTTACATGTAGCACTTAACCATTGGTGACAACCTCATATTTTCCCCTAAATACACTGTTGATTTGATGTGTTTACACAGGTATATTACAAAAATATACTCCAAAAATAAATAAGACATAAAAGTAAAATAAAATACTTAAGTATATGAAATACAGCCAGATTCATTCTTATGTAACTGCTCAGTTTAAGGACATAGCGCCATACACCATTCAAAACTGTGACTGCAAAGTGCATTCTCTCTTTAGGGAGGCGGTTCTTTAGGCTTCGATACAGTAGAGGTGATTTGTTCTCTAAAATGAATGACAGCTCCCGAAAAATGGCGCTTTAGATTTTGGTTGGTTCGCGAGCATCTAATTAGCATATTATGGGCGGGGCTTTCGCGTTCCCAAAATAAACGAGGAAGAAATGCATGTCACGACTGGATGTACAGCCCTTAACAGTAATTCATTCTCATGAATCCGTGAAAGCATACGGCACTGATTTGGGCCTTTAAAAATCCGACATTTCCTGTTTCTGTTTTAGTCATATGCTGTAGTTTTCGGTTTGCTCATCGCACACAGAGACTGCTTGAGACTGTACAATGGCAAGTTCTGAGGTAAAGATCGCTCATCTTTCTAAAGTCAGTCTGATTTACTGCGTTTTTTGTGTGTGTCACAGGCTTTCAAAACCCTGTCAGAAACAGCGAGTGATGACTCACCGTAATGTTTATGTTTATTAAGCTATTTTGTGTTTAACAGGGAAATAAACTATGGGGTGGTCGCTTTGTGGGAAACACCGACCCTATAATGGAAAAGTTCAACGCGTCAATCGCGTACGACCAGCGCATGTGGGAAGCTGATATTAAAGGAAGTAAAGCATATGTCAAAGCTTTACAGAAAGCAGGTCTGGTCACGCAAAACGAGATGGAACAGATTCTTACAGGACTTGACAAGGTGATTATATTATTTAGCATTAAACTGGACTCTGATAGCCTCCAGTTTATAGGCCTATGTGTTCTTTTTTACAGTGTCATCTTTCTCATGAAACTTCATTTATTTACCCTTGAACTGTGATGCTGATTTGTAAATATTTACTAGGATACTGTACCATAGTCCATTTCCCCTTTGACACCAAAGCTTAATACATCACAGACAAAAATATGCCCTGACACAGACACCTCCGTGTGAACGAAACAATAGTCATGTGACAATGCTGATGATGCCTATTGTAAACTTCCCTGAAGCTACTGCCATTCAACATGGCATTCTGACAACATATACAACCGGCCAAACAGAGGAGACTGGGGCTAGTTGTCACAATTTGAATATTTCATTTTCACAGTTACTGACCAAGAAATAAAGATTCACTTACCAAACATTGGCCATGCAAGCATGGCCCAATGTTTAAACAGTACAGCTGTTATGAAATGTAAAATGTAATGTAAAAGGTAATGTACAAAAATATTAACTCAGCAAATAGTTCAATGTTTTATAAAATTGAAAACACATAATGTGACAATTTACCCCAATAAAAATGTAATCTTAGAGTATAGATTAGCCTTTAGTTAAGTTTTTATCTCTATTTTATGACAGCGTTGTAGTAGCACATAAAAATAAATAAATCTGTGATATAATTCATGTATAATATTATGATTAATACACAATATTTTATTATATGTAATGTATGTACATTTTATAGTTAAAAGCTAAAACTGACACCCAACTTCAATTTAAAAACATTAAGCCAAAATAAAGATTACCCAACAGATATTACAGTATATGATGATTTTAGAATTTTAGTTTGGAGGTGGTTATATAGAATAATATTATTCTATTATTCTATATAATTATTCTAATCATTTTAATTTAAGAGCATTTGAAACCAACAAACATCTACC
This sequence comes from Tor tambroides, assembly GCA_021397915.2. Lineage (NCBI taxonomy): Eukaryota > Metazoa > Chordata > Actinopteri > Cypriniformes > Cyprinidae > Tor > Tor tambroides. Next base: position 35,718 of record JAFVLL020026756.1, read on the forward strand.
AGAGAAAACACAAATATTTGTCTAATTGGACTATTAATATAAAACCTTATAGTAACTTAATATTATAATATTATAAATATTATAAATATTTTGCATTAGATTTTATTTTTATATTTTCTGTTTTTATTTTAATTTTCAAGTTTTTTTTGTCTTTTTTTTATGTGTTTCTATAGTTTTGATCTTTTTATTCAGTTGTTTTAGTACCATTTTAGTATCAACTTAGACTAAACGAAAATTAATGTTGCCTTGGCAACCAGCTGAAATAAAACAGATATAGTTCTAGTGAGTACTAACCCTGGTCTCCCCTATATGGCTGTTATTCAGACATTTTAATTCATTGTCACAATATAAATAACTGAGATATTTAAAAATATCTTTATCAGGTCTTTGATGAATGGTCTAAAGGCGAGTTCAAGATCAAACCAGGAGACGAGGATATTCACACAGCCAACGAACGCAGGCTGAAGGTCAAACGAAAACACTTTCTTCATTGGTTCCAACATGTACTTTTATTGAACAAGAAGATATTTTATAAATACATGTGGTCTATCTTATAGTTCCGTACAATAAAAATAATATTACTGGAAACAAAATTCAGTCGATGTTCATGTCTTCTTTTAAAGGAATTTATTGGTGATTCAGCTGGAAAGCTTCACACAGGCAGGAGCAGAAATGATCAGGTTTAAATTTAGTAATTTGTCACATGATATTTACAGGCATACAGGCTTTTGACTGAACTCTTTCTATTTGCTGGATAGGTTGCAACAGATATGCGGCTCTGGCTGCGGGACGCTATTATCACTCTGAAAGAACTAGCTTTGCAGCTCATCAGCACTATGGTGGAAAGAGCTGCAGTGTAAGAATGCTCAGTTATAAAGATACCTTTAGATATCACACACACACACACACACACACACACACACACCAAACTATTTTCCTTTGTCCATCCAGAGAGATTGAAATCCTGTGCCCTGGATACACTCACATGCAGAGGGCCCAGCCAATCAGATGGAGTCACTGGATTCTTAGGTGCATTTCAGTAGAATAATTCTGTCTTAATTATATTTTACTCAAGGTGAGGCATCAGTAATGTGTTAATCGTTGTGATCTTGTATATATGGACTTGCTGATACATATGCGTGGTCATAATTGTTCAGTGTTCATGGTTTCTCACAGTCATGCAGCGGCACTAAGCAGAGATGTTGAACGGCTGGAGGACATCAGGAAACGTGTTAATGTGATGCCCTTAGGAAGGTTAGTTTTGACTACTAGCATTCTCTATTCTTTTTCTATTCTATCTTCTTGTTTTCTTTTTATTTATTATAAAAAATGACACTCTAACACTAGCGTTCCCGATTGTTTTTCTGTTCTATCTACTTGTTTTTTTATTTATTATTAAAAAAAATGTGCTACGTGCACTGTGTTAGGCTAACTGAGATGTGTCACAGCACTTGTATATTGCTCTTTTGTTCATTTTGTTTGTTTTTATTGTCCTCGTTTGTAAGTCGCTTTGGATAAAAGCATCTGCTAAATGACTAATGCTAAATGACTAAATGTATATACAATACTCAAATCTTTTTAAAAGAATTCTCTTATGCTTATTAAGGTTGAGTTTATTTGATTAGAAATACAGTAAAAAATTATTGAATATTACAATTTAAAATAACTAGTTTCTATTTTAATATACTTTAAAATCTAATTTATTCCTGTGATGGCAAAACTTATTATTTTCAATTTCTTATTTTCAAGTCTTAACTTGTTATTTTCTATGTCAACATATTATTTTCCATGTTGAAAACACCTGTACTGCTTAATATTTTTGTGGAAGCGTGATACATTTTTTTTTGATTATTTAATAACAAAACGTTCACAATAACAGCATTTTGAACGGTACTGCACACTTTTTTGTTTTATATACAGTGCCTTGCAGAAATATTCAAACTAGGGATGCACGATATTGGATTTTTGCCGATATCCGATATGCCGATATTTTTCAACTCATTTTGGCCAATACCGATACCGATATATTTCCTTTTGTTTGGAAACAACACTAAGTCTCTCCTGTGCAGAAGTTATAAGCAAAATATTTTTTAATTTTAGGTTAGTTTTTAACAAGAACTTATTTGTTAGAATTTAATAAACAATAATGAAGGTTTTTTGACCGTACATTGAAGCTTTGAAAATAACTATAAATAAACTATATATCAATCGCTGCATTTTTTTTTTTCCCCAGAAAGATGTAGTGTTAACCCTAACATTTTATTTTAAGATTTAACATTTGTAGATGGTCTGAAGCAAAAGAGTTGTAAAAATTCTGAAAATCTTTTAGGGCTTATGATTTGTTTAAAAAGTAAAACATATTACACATTAATGAATAAATCAGTATATATAAAATTATTTCATTTACAAGAGTCATGTACAAGTGATTTTTTTTTTTTCATGTAAGCTGTAGCTTCTGAGCTTTAAATCAAAACATACTCACTATTTTATGACATCAATTACTGCTTTATTTAATCAGAAACACAGTCTAAATGTTATTTGTGTAGGCTATTTTACTTTTAATTTAATTAGAAGTAGGCCAACAGCGCTCCCTACAAAATTAAAACTGTGTGAATTAAAATGTGCATTAGGACCCAGGGGAGGCTGCATGTGCTTTTAATGTTTACTCATACACCGAACGTGTCATTCTGTGCATTCTCAGTTTAAATGCAGTGATCCAACAGAGTGAATCTAATCATCATTCAGACAAAACTTTGCTTCAAGAATGAGTCACACTGCTGACATGATCTAATCGCTAGCACACCCTGAGCACATGTGAGTTAATGTATTCCTCTTATCGGCAAAACACATTGACATAATTTTTCATATCGGGCCGATGCCGATATTTACATTTAAAGCCATTATCGGCAGATTCCGATATCAGTCTGATTGTATCGTGCATCCCTAATTCAAACCCCTTCATTTTTTTAATGTTTTGTTATGTTGCAGCCTTACGTTAAACCGCTTTAAATTACTTTTTTTCCCCACAACAATCTACACTCCACACACCATAATGACAAAGCAAATAACAGGTTTTTAACATCTTTTTAAATTTATTATACGTAAAAAACATAAATGTTTCCATTGCATAAGTATTCAAACCCTTATCTGGGACAGTTGAAATTTAGCTCAGGAGCATTCATATTGCTTGTAGATGTTACTACACTATGAGTGAAGTTAACCTGTGTCAAATTCAATTGAATGGGTATGATTTAGAATGGCACACACATCTTAATAAAAGGTCTAACAGCTGAAAATGCATATCAGAGCAAAAACCAAGCCCTGAGGTCAAAAGAACTGCCTGCAGAGCTCAGAAACAGGTTTGCGTCAAGCCACACATCTGGGGAAGAGTTCAGAAAAAATTCTGCTGCGCTGAAGGTTCACAGAATCATGTAGCCTTCATTATCCATAATGGAAGACGTTTGAAACAACTAGAACTCTTCCTAGAGCTGGCCTCCTGGCCAAACTGAGCAACTGATGGAGAAGGGCCTTGTCTAGACTGGTGACCAAGAAGCTGATGGTCACTCTAGTTGAGCTCCATGATCATATATGCAGATGGGGGAACCTACAGAAGGACAAACATCACTGCAACACTCCACCGATCTGGGCTTTATGTCAGTGTGGCCAGACTCAATCTTCTCCTCAGTGAAGACACACAAAAACCCACCTGGAATTTGCAAAAAAGCACCTAAAGGACCCTCAGACTCAGAAACAAGATTCTCTGGTCTGATGAACCTCAATTCTAAGCATCATGTTCGAAGGAAACCAGCTCTGCTCATCACCTGCAGAGTACCATCCAAAAAGTAAAGTGTGCTGGTAGCAGCCTCATGCTGTGGGGCTGTTTTTCAGCAGCAGGGACTGAGGGACTCATCAGAGTGGAAGACAAGCTCAGTGCACCAAAATATAGAGACAGCCTTAATGAAAACCCAGTCCAGAGCATTCAGAACCTCAGACTGAGCAGAAGGCTCACCTTCCAACAGGACAATGACCCTAAACACACAGCAAGAGTGGCTTACAGACAACTCTGTGAATGTCCTTGAGTGGCCCAGCCATAGCCTGGGACTGAACCCAGTCAAATATTTCTGGAGAAACCTGAAAATGTGCATCTGCCCCAATCCAACCCGACAGAGCTTGAGAGGTGAACAGGTGAGGTGAAGAATGGCAGATAATTGCCAAATGCTGATGAGCAAAGCTTCCCGCATCAAACAAAAAAAAAGACTTGAGGCTATAAAGGTGCTTCAGCTAAGTACTGAGTTAAGAGTTTGAATACTTATGCAATATACTTATTTCAGATTTTTTTTATTTTTTATAAATTTACAAAGTTGTGACAGTTCTGTTTTTGCTTTGCCATTATGGTGTATGGAGTGTAGATTGATGTGGAAAAAAAGTAATTTAATGCAGTTTAACATAAAGCTGCAACATAACAAAACGTGAAAAAATCTGTTTGAGATACGTTGATATATGATATATATATTTATTTGCCTTGCAGTGGAGCCATTGCTGGGAATCCCTTCAACATTGATAGAGAACTTCTTCGTCAAGGTTGACGTCATTTGTAATCCCATATAATTAATGATTCGTGAAATGTGTTCTTGTGATATATATGTATACAGGTCAAACTGGTCATTTGAATTTTTATGTTTTTTTTTTTTTATCACTCCCCAGAACTAAATTTTGATAGCATCAGCATTAACAGCATGGATGCTACTGGACAGAGGGATTTTGTTGGTATGTATAATCAAGCTGCAGAAATCTTCTATGAGTATGATAATTAACTTAACATGTCATCAGTATCCCTTGTAATTAAAGGGATCATTCATAAAAAAATTAAAATTCTATCATCGTTTACTGACCTTCAAGTTGTTCCAAACCTGTATGACTTTCATTCTTCTGTGGAACACAAAAGAACATCTTTTGTTTTTGGACAGCTGAATTTCTCTTCTGGGGATCAATGTGTCTCACACACCTCAGCAAGATGGCAGAAGATCTGATTTTATACAGTACAAAGGAGTTCTCCTTCATCACTCTGGCTGACGCATACAGGTAAGGACAGCACATGATCCATAATAGGAATATCATTCAGAATTTCAAAATATTCCACACTGATTGAAATTCACTCACTACGCTCGTTAGGCTGTGTATGTGCCATTGACATATAAAAGTTCTGGGTCTGACCTGGGTCGTGTTCCAGTCCCATTTCTGTCATTGCTTTACTTGTTAATAAATGCATAAAATTCATCAAAGAATCCTGAAACCTGCACAACATTTTTCAACATTGATAATAATAAAAAAATATTACGTGAGCACTGGATATGCATATCAGAATGATTTCTGAAGGATCATGTGACACTGAAGACTGGAGTAATGATGCTGAAAATTCAGCTTTGCATCACAGGAATAAATTACATTTTTAAATTCATTTGAATATAAAACTTATTTTAAGTTGTAATAATATTTCCCAGTATTACTGTTTTTACTGTATTTTTAATCAAATAAATGAAGCCTTGATGAACATGAGTAGTTTGAACTCGAGAATGCGTCTTGTGTGTAGGCCTCAGAATACGTCACAAGGTCACAGCAGACAGAAATCATTCATTTGAAGCCCTTGGGTTTACAGTATTTTTCCTTACATTACTACCATGTTCTGCATTATTTTCACTCCACTTGTCACAAATGCACATTTCCAACATGAAACTGTAGGAACTGCTGGCTTGAGCTTTAGGCAGAGTTGCAATTAATGAATTCAAATGACTTTTATGGTGCAGTTGCCAAGAAATGTCAGTGAGTACACATGTACCTGCTCACGTCATCACACATTCTACATTGTTAGAGCAAATCAGTTTTCTTCTCATACTATAATTCTTTATGGCCTGTGAAATGTTCGACCTGTTAACTTTAACCGATGTATCTTTATTAACCACAAACTGGTTGCAGCTCAGCTGGTACTGACCTTAGTTAAATAGTAAATGTTCACTCAGAAATAATTATTGCCTATTTATTAACAACATTATCATGACTATCTGCCACGGAGTGCAGGATTCAGTGTGTTGTCTTAATTGGTGGATGGTATTCCTCGAGACACAGATACTGTGAACACGAGCTGGCTGATGTGTACTGAGGGATTCAATCCACGTCTGCTTTGTATGTGTGCCTAGTGTGTGTAGTTAATCAGAGCTGTTGTGTTTGTGTTTGCGAGAGCAGCACTGGGAGCAGTTTAATGCCTCAGAAGAAGAATGCAGACAGCCTGGAGCTCATCCGCAGCAAAGCAGGACGAGTGTTTGGCAGAGTAAGATACAGCACTGACTAATGAAGCCAACCCGAGACACCAATACTGGCCTACAGAGATACTCACGTCATTTAAATAATTAGCATTATGATTAAGGTCAATCTATGGGAAATGTAATAATTAGTACTGGGGCTGTCAATTTAGTTGCTATTAATTTAGGGATGCACAATATAATGGTACCTTATCAGTTATCGAATAATGGATATTTAAAAGCGTGTTTATTTCTCCTATTTTTAAATTTAGACTACCTTCACTGTCATTCAACTCTCACTTAATCTTTGAAAACATGAATAATTGAATAATGCTGTTAAATATAATTTAAAGCAAATCTCCAAATAATTATTCATTTAGCAGACTGTGCTTAGTGTTATTATGCCTAAATTTACTTTTAAAATGACTTTTTTAATGTTTTGTTTTTGATTTGTTTAGACAATATAAAGACTATTTATCGATTATCGGCAATAAAATTTAAATAATGATTGTCTTTATTATTGTAAATAATAACAGTATTAAAAATATTGTAATATTAAAAATAAAAATGATATTTAAAAGATTATTTAATACAAATTAGCGCACGTAACAGACAAAATAGTATAATATTTTAATATCGGCCATTTTTTGGTTATCGGTCATAACATAAAAATGTGTATTTGCTTATTGGCCAGAATTTTCATATATCAGTATTTTAAATATTATTTAAGAAATATTATATAAAAATATATATAAATATAAAAATGAACATACCTGACAGACAAATATATAAATAACATAATAAAAAAATATAACATGAAATTAATTGTTGGCCTATTGACCAGAATTTTATTTTATCAGTGCATACCTAGATTAATTATATGAAAACAATATTACAAATATTTAAAATAATAATAATGTTAAAATTATTGCTGTGAAACGATTAATCGCATTAAAAATAAAAGTTTTTGTTTACATAATATGTGTGTGTACTGTGTATATTTATTATGTAAATATGTACACACACATGCATGTATATTTTTTAAAAATATTTACATGTGTGTATATATACATGTAAATATATGTATATATACATCTGTTTTTTCACATTTTGTTATGTTGCAACCTTATGTTAAACTGCATTAAATTACTTTTTTTCCACATCTCCACATACTTTTCCACATACATTTTTTCTACACTCCATACACCATAATGGCAAAGCAAAGACAGAACTGTCACAACTTTGTAAATTTATAAAAAATACAAAATCTGAAATAAGTATGTTGCATAAGTATACAAACCCTTAACTCAGTACTTAGCTGAAGCACCTTTATAGCCTCAAGTCTTTTTTGTTTGATGCGACAAGCTTTGCTCATCAGCATTTGGCAATTATCTGCCATTCTTCACCTCACCTGTTCACCTCTCAAGCTCTGTCAGGTTGGATGGGAGCAGATGCACATTTTCAGGTTTCTCCAGAAATATTTGATTGGGTTCAATCCCAGGCTGTGGCTGGGCCACTCAAGGACATTCACAGAGTTGTCTATAAGCCACTCTTGCTGTGTGTTTAGAGTCATTGTCCTGTTGGAAGGTAAAATTTCTGCCCAGTCTGAGCTTCTGAATGGCTATCTCTATATTTTGGTGCACTGAGCTTTTCTTCTACTCTGATGTGTCCCTCAGTCCCTGCTGCTGAAAAACAGCCCCACAGCATGAGGCTGCTACCACCACACTTTACTTTTGGGATGGTACTCTGCAGGTGATGAGTAGAGCCTTTATTCCTTCAAACATGATGCTTAGAATTGAAGTTCATCAGACCAGAGAATCTTGTTTCTCATAGTCTGAGGGTCCTTTAGGTGCTTTTTTTGCAAATTCCAGGTGGGTTTTTGTGTGTGTCTTCACTGAGGAGAAGACTGAGTCTGGCCACACTGACATGAAGCCCAGATTGGTGGAGTGTTGCAGTGATGTTTGTCCTTCTGTAGGTTTCTTCCATCTGCATATATGATCACGGAGCTCAACTAGAGTGACCGTCAGCTTCTTGGTCACCAGTCTAGACAAGGCCCTTCTCCATCAGTTGCTCAGTTTGGCCAGGAGGCCAGCTCTGGGAAGAGTTCTAGTTGTTTCAAACGTCTTCCATTATGGATAATGAAGGCTATATCATTCTGTGAACCTTCAATACAGCAGAATTTTTTCTGAACTCTTCCCCAGGTGTGTGGCTTGACGCAAACCTGTTTCTGAGCTCTACAGGCAGTTCTTTTGACCTCAGGGCTTGGTTTTTTGCTCTGATATGCATTTTCAGCTGTTAGACCTTTTATTAAGATGTGTGTGCCGTTCCAAATCATACCCATTCAACTGAATTTGACACAAGTTAACTTCACTCATAGTGTAGTAACATCTACAAGCAATATGAATGCTCCTGAGCTAAATTTCAACTGTCCCAGATAAGGGTTTGAATACTTGTGCAATGGAATCATTTATGTTTTTTATGTGTAATAAATTTGCAAAGATGTTAAAAACCTGTTATTTGCTTTGCCATTATGGTGTATGAAGTGAAAATTGTTGTGGAAAAAAGTAATTTAAAGCGGTTTAACATAAGGCTGCAACAAAAAATTAAGGGGTTTGAATACTTCTGCAAGGCACTGTATACACACACACATTTATATTCATATATAATTTATATTTTATATATAATTATGCCATATTTTTCTTAAATATATACATGCATATGTGTATTTATATATACATAAAAAATTTCAAACATATATGTAAACAAAAACTTTTATTTTGGATGCGATTAATCATGATTAATCATTTTACAGCACTAAATAAAATACAAATATTTTATATAATTTTATCTCATTTAAATTTTATTGTAATACAGTGTGCAGGGTTTCTGATGACTCTCAAGGGCTTGCCCAGCACATACAACAAAGACCTACAGGTATGTCCATGAAGACAAAATATGGCAATTATTTTACTTTAAAACATTTTCTGAACATATGTTTTGTCACTGCAGGAGGATAAGGAGGCCATGTTCGACACATACGATACAGTACACGCTGTGCTGCAGGTGGCGACAGGCGTCATTTCAACTCTAAAGGTGACAGATGGGTTATAACACAAGTTAATGTTGTTTTGTCATGAACAGTGCCAATCAAAAACAAACTGTTACTTCAGTTAAATAGTAAGTGGGTGAAATGCTGAATGAGACGCAGATGTGTTTGCGCATGTTGTAATCCATTGTCAGTCGTCTTGTTGTTTCATTTCCCTTTTTATTCATTGTTGAGCAGTAGATCAGTTGTACTTTTCCATTCCTCAGGTCAACCAATTCGCGATGGAAGGGGCCCTCAGCCCAGATATGCTGGCCACTGATCTTGCCTACCATCTGGTTAGAAAGGGAGTAAGTCAATCGATCCAGTTTTAAGATTTTGCATGTCAGTAGAGCCGAATGAAATCTGATATATATACATATATATCAAAGATGCCTTTCAGAGAGGCCCACAGTTGTGCTGGGAAAGCCGTTTATATTGCTGAATCTAAGAACATCCATTTGTCCAAACTCACTGTAGAGGACCTTCAAACCGTCAGGTCAGCAGTCACATTCAAACTAAAAGGACATCTAACAGTATATGAAATGTTTTTATTTAGATTGTTTTAATTTATTAGTTTTTTCCTTTATCTCCAGCCCTTTGTTTGACAAGGAAGTTTCTTCAGTGTGGGACTACATCAAAAGTGTTGAACAGTACAGCGCCCCCGGTGGCACGGCCAGGAGTAGCGTCACAGCTCAAATCGAGCACTTTAGAACCTGGTTACAGGAACAAAAACAGAAACCATAGTCTCATTTCTACAAAGGTCAATAGTAGGTGCTTTCATAGATGAATTTGGCATGTTATGCCTGCATGTTACATATAAGTAAACTTCCATTGGTTCAAAATGCGATTCTTTATATGACAAACAGTATGTACAATGAAATGTAGTTGCATCTAAATAAAGAATTTGTATAGTCACTTCATTTGAACTTTTATTAACATCTTTGGAACTTTCATTATGTACAACTTACAAACCACATGCCCTGCTTATGTACATAATTTTTTTTACCCATGTTTCAAGTTTAATCATCAAACCATAGGCATATGAAACTACAAATTACAAATTACAGGAGAAACATAAGAACATTAAACATTATACAGCATTTAAAATGGGCATTTCCAGGCCTGGTAAATCATGAAAATGTTATAAAATGTTGTCAGTAATGGAAAAGTCATTGAAATGTACATCGTGAAATAATCGTGACATTTATAATGTTACAAAAGAAAATGTTTCTATTTCAGATAAATGCTGTTCTTCTGAACTTTCTATTCATCAAAGAAACCTGAAAAAATTCTACTTAGCTGTTTTCAACATAATAATAATAAACGTTTTTGAGCAGCAAATCAGAATATTAGAATGATTTCTGAAGGATCACGTGACTGGAGTAATGATGGTAAAAATTCAGCTTTGAAATCACAGGAATAAATTACATTTTAAAATATATTCAAATAGAAAACAGTTATTTTAAATAGCAAAAAAATATTTCAAAATTTTACTGTTTTTGCTGTACTTCGGATCAAATAAATGCAGGCTTGGTGAGCAGAAGAGACTTCAAAAACTGTTGACTGGTAGTGTAAATGGAAATCCTTCCTAGCAATACATATAAAAAGATTTTAAAATACTTTAAATGCAGTAATCATGAACAACCAAAAAAGTCATGGAAAACAGATGAGAATCCTGAAATTATCAAAGCTGCCTCAACTAAATGAGAATATCGGAAGACACAAAAAAAGGTACCAGTGAAACAATTAATAATTGTGAACACAGAAATTAACTAAGAAATCTCTTCTCCATTGTCAAGCTTCACCACTTTAGCACAGTGCCAGAGATCCATCCCAGTACCTTCAGTTCAGTGCTCAGTTGATTAGGTATACTTTGTTTCTGGAAGTTCAATACGGAACATCCTGTGTTAAACGAGACGTGGTCTCTACCATTCAATCAAAACTCCTTTGTTTTCCAAAAACACAAAAGAGGCACAGAAACAAGGTGATTAGATTGGGCAGGACACCCAGACCGTGATCTGACACAGATGTATACACAACTCGTCCATTCAGATTCTGCACAGGACGGAACACTCCAGTCATTGGTTTTTCTGTTCCGAATAACAGCTGTTTATCCACTGACATCAGCTAAAGCAGGAAAAGAAAGATGTGTTTGAATTAAAATCTGCCTTTCCATAATCAAATACTTAAGGCAAAGCTCTACAGGTGAAAGGGTTTAGCTAAAAGAAATCTCAATACTTTCCATAGTTATTTAATCAGAGTGCATTAAGATAATTGTTTTGTTTTACAAGTTTTCTGAAATGTTATGTTTAAATATGCACATTTTCCATTATTCAATTAAATATGCACTCATTTGTACACTGGATAAAGCTAGTTTCAAAATTATGGTTTCATTATTTAGTTAAAGGTTTTTACGGAGAGGATTTGTTATCAGGCCATAAACCAGAAAATACTGTCAACAGCAAGAAAAAAAATCACATGTTTTTAGGAATAAATGTTACATAAATCAATCAACTGATACATGAACAAACCTCTCTGTAAAAACCTTCAGAATATAGATAGGAATAAGAAGGTTTGATATTAGTTATATTTAAGTTTGATATAAGACTCTTTTTGAGAAAACAAGCTTTAAAGGTATGTATTGTAATTGAAATTTACAGATAAAGTGATAATAAAAGATAAAGTGTACTAAAATAACACTTAAAATAAACACTTAAACTCAAATTCTTTCCTCTAGTCTAAAGAAGACATGTTATGGAAGACAAATGGTTTTGCCTGTAGTGTCTTGCTTTAATTCTCCTGAGATGGTGATTGTAATCAGTGTTTACTAACATCTAGATCTCAGTTTGGTTTATGTGTAAAAGAAAAAGTCTCTCTGTACCTGACTTTTGCTTATGGGCAGAGTCTGTTGGAAGACCGTCCACACAACGGCCTGATCACAGCTTGGTGTGGTCAAGGAACCCGAGTACCGATAGTAGCTCAGTTTATTGGCTTGTGGGATGATGTTGGTCAGTTTAAAGTCTTCGATTTCACTGCTGTTCCCTTTGGATCATGTGGAACCACAATGCAGACAAAAAAAAAAAAACATGCTGAATAGAAAAACTTATCAAAAATAAGAAACTCAGCCCCCCTCAAAATAACATGTTAATCTAAACTAATAACTCACCTTCATATCGGACTTTTCCTAAAGCCTCTATGACTCTGTCAAGCTGTTTGTTTTGGACAGAAGTTACCTAAAGGAGGATGGCAAAAGTCATGTATTAATATAGACATCAAGTTATTATCAACCTGGTACATTAAAGGGATATTGCACCTAAAATGGCTTCGGTATGAATGAGGACTGGGACTGTCAAAGACAAAATGTTGACAAGGTAATATAAAGTGCCATAAAATTAGTCTATATGACTCATATACTACAGTATATATAACACTGTATGAGGATGAACTGAAAAATATTCAGTGTAAATCTTTACATCTCCACAGCATATTCATGTGATGTTTGATTTGTGAATGAATGATGTTGGCTCTTTTCATTTTTTTTATGTTTTATTATGTTGCAGCCTTACGTTAAACCACTTTAAATTACTTTTTTTTGCACAACAATCTACACTCCACACACCATAATGACAAAGCAAATAACAGGTTTTTAACATCTTTGCATATTTAATATACATAAAAAACATAAATGATTCCATTGCATAAGTATTCAAACCCTTATCTGGGACAGTTGAAATTTAGCTCAGGGGCATTCATATTGCTTGTAGATGTTACTACACTTTGAGTGAAGTTATCCTGTGTCAAATTCAATTGAATGGGTATGATTTGGAAAGGCGCACACATCTTAATAAAAGGTCTAACAGCTGAAAATGCATATTAGAGCAAAAACCAAGCCCTGAGGTCAAAAGAACTGCCTGTAGAGCTCAGAAAC
>JAFVLL020026757.1:0-24460 GCA_021397915.2 Tor tambroides
TCAGTCTGTGTGGAATGAATGTATACATTATACAAGTTTCACTTTTTGAATGGAATTAGTGAAATAAATCAACTTTTTGATGATATTCTAATTATCTGACCAGCACCTGTATATGGTAAAGAAGGCTTTGACCACATTCCAATGATTATTCAGTTCTTTTTGTACAAAACCGCGTTACAGCAGTTCCAAGTTAAGTGTACTTTGAGGTCACAGTTTTCTTTTTCCTTCTTTTTTTTTTTTTTTTTTTTTTACATATTTTTAATTTACATATACTTTATGGACAAATTTGAGTTTAATCATCTCTTTAAATGTGCGGGGCTTAAGAGACAACACTAAAAGAAAGGCTATTTTCCTGTTTTGTAGATGTTATAATGCAGATTTTATTTTTTACAAGAGACGCATTCTTCTGATGCTGACGCTAAATTCTGGAAAGCTCAATGGGGCAATAGGATTTATTTTAGTCATGGGTCAAATGCAGCTGGCGTTCTTGTTCTGATTCATAAGTTTAAAGGAGATATTGTTTATTCCAAGTCCTCCTCTGATGGTAGATGGGTTATACTAACGGTTAAATCAGAAAATATTTCTGTCATACTATGTAACATGTTGAAAATAACCCCAAATGCCAAGTTAATAATTGCTGGTGACTTTAACAAAGTTCCTGATGTTTATCTGTCTCTTAGATTTTCTGATGTTAGTGCCTTTCTATTTCTGCAAAGAAATGTTCATTATATGCTATCTTTAAAAGATGTTATTTGTACTTATTCACATAAAATTAAAATGATTGAGTATGTCATTAACTTTTACATTTTGCAAGGTAAATATTATATTCATAAACAGAAATTAGGGAATTGAATATACAAGCAATGAATTTGTTTACAATGAAATTGTAAACTAACCTTTCATTTTAAAATAGTAGATTAAAATGTGTTTAATGTTAGACGCTTGTTATTATAGCCTACATATCCATATCTAGGTATACGCACGTCATCGTTTGAATTATTATTTTGCAGAAACATATATTCAAAGGCTGACTCATGACAGCTGGTTTTACAGTTACTTTCATTATTACTTGTAACATGACGTTCATTATGGTGTTTAATATTAACTTGCTGATGAAGTGACTAAACTATTTCTCCCTCACACATTCCGTGGGTACTTTCCTGAATCATTCACAATGACGTAGGCCTATTCGGCTATTATTACTATAAAAGCTGAATAACCTTGAACAAACAACATGTTTTTATAGAGTTCAAGTCTTAAAAATGTAAGTCAGCTGGCCAACAATTATTAAGATAACAGACTGAAGTTGAATATTTTGAAGTTTACAATAACTTTAAGAAGTTGTTCACGCAAAAATGAAGCTTCTGTCATCAACTTCAAGTTGTTCCAAACTTGTATGAGTTTCTTTTGATTAAGCACAAAAGATATTTTGAAGAATGCTGGTAACCAAATAGTTGTTGGTAACCACTGACTTCCATAATATGGGAGAGAAAAAAATAGGCATTAAATAATGTTGGTAATTCTCATGACAGGATTTTCATTTTTGGGTGAAACTTTTAAACCGTTTGGTAGCCTATGATACTGTTCCTTTAAAATTTAATGATACAGTAAACTCTAAGACCTTTTATTCTTGAGTTATTGTTAAAGATTTATGGCTGAACAAGAGGTGTTTTTATGTAACGATATAAACATGTTTAGATATATAACAAACCCAAAAGTGTTTGTACATCTAGAGTCATTGCGTTTTACAAACGTATACAGTGCCTATCCTTTTTGATCTAAATTCAGTGTTTAGACTGCATATGTAACCGGCTCATGTGATCCTATAGCTTCCCTTGTCAGTATGACATTAGCTTATTAAATTTAAGGCCTACAATAAATAGGGCACACATTCCACACCACAAAGTTGCTGTTCAGCTCAGGGGTGTAAACTGTATTTTCAGAGTTTGTATGTTTCTAAATATAGATTCGTGGGCTCAGGCACTACTTAGACAGACAGGGTGGGGATGCTTTCATTTGAACAGTTATATTCAGATTTCGCTCTCAGAAACTGGCCTCGTGCCACTCAAAACAGGTCCAGTGTTGAAGTAACGGGCGCTGCTGACTGAACCGTTGTCTGAGACTGACTAACGCAAGCGAGGGGGAAAATGCTGCAGTTTTCCATCAGCTACGCATGAACTTCAGATGACGTAGGCCCTGTGTAAAAGGTCCAGCCGCAAGTAGTGAAACAGTGCCTGTGAGCGAGCACACTTCTCTCCATTCAACGGGATGAGCGCGGGTGGGTTTCAGACAGAAACAGCTAATTGTGTTCTATATCCTTGAGTAGGCTGAATAAAGACGTGAGTGCAAGAAAATCACGAAAGACCATACAATAGCAACTTCAGACTACATCTTCAGACAAAATACCTTAATAAGGTCATGAAACCCTAAAACACAGTTTTTGAGATGTTAACGTGTACGGGATGCACATCAGTGAAAACAACAATAGCACTCATTTTTTTTTCATTTTTTGGATTTGCAACTTTTGCAAAGTTGAACCAACATCATGAAAAGTGACGTATATGCGTTAATTTGGAGTGGTGATTGGTTGGAGTGGCTGGAGAATACACGTCTACCTCATCAGTTTTCTGAGCTTTTCTAGCAGTATTCATGAGAATGAAGTCCTATGATCCAATCACTGTGCTGTATTATGCATGAGGTTGTATTACAGCGGAGAATTCAAATCTCATGAAAGAGTCCCTGCATTCCATTCGGAAAGGCTCATCCCTATGCCTTAATCCCTTCAAAGAGTTTACCCTCTGGAGTGAGAGCTTCGAAGGGTTGAAGGGTGTAGGGGACTTCACTGTAAAAAAAAAAAAAAATGTTGAGCACACTTAAAAGTTTAAGGCAACCAGCTTCAGCAGATTTTTGAGTTTTCTCAACTTATTTTTTAGGAGATTTTTGAGTTCTCTCAACTTTTTGTTGTATAAACTTAAAACAACAAGTTGAGAAAACTCAAAAATCTGCTGAAGCTGGTTGCCTTAAACTTTTTAATGCCCCATTTACACTAGTGCGTTTTCGTTTTAAAACGGCGTTTTAGAATGAAAACGATCCCCGTTTACACCGGCGTTTCCGCTGCGTTTCAGAAACGATCTCCGTTTACACTACACAACCGAAAACGCAAGTCACATGACCATTCATACAGGTACATACATAGATAGGTAGATCCCTATTATTTAGATGGCGGACGTGTCTGCGTGATTGGAGCAGTTGAATGGGGAATCTGGGGAATTTTCAAAAGTCTCCATTTTGGTCCGTTTACACTGAAACGCAACCCTGGAGTTTTCAAACTAAAACAGGGTTTGCAGCGTTTTCAAAACTCTCCATTTTGGTCCGTTTACACTGAAACACAACCCCGGAGTTTTCAAACTAAAACAGGGTTTGCAGCGTTTTCAAAAGTCTCCGTTTTTCAACCTCGAAAACGCCCGGAGTAGTGTAAACGATAGGCGTAACCGTAGCAAAAGTTATGTGTTTTAAAATGAAAATGCACTAGTGTAAACGGGGCCTAAGTTTGCTCAACTTTTTATTTATTTATTTTTTTACAGTGCTGTAAAAAATCTAAAGTTGAGAGAACTTAAACGTTTAAGGCAACCAGCTTCAGCAGATTTTTGTTTTATCAACTTGTTGTTTTAAGTTTATACAACAAAAAGTTGAGAGAACTCAAAAATCTCCTACAGAAATAAGTTGCGAAAACTCAAAAATCTGCTGAAGCTGGTTGCCTTAAACTTTTAAGTTTGCTCAACTTTTTTTTTTTTTACAATGTTGAAGTGGCCTTCTGTGTCGTCATCATCATGAAAAGAATCAGCGCAAAGAATCATGGGGGGCCGAAGTGTCCATCAGTTGTACCCTTCGAAATCCTTCATTCTAAAGGGCCCTTTGAAGTGGCCAGTTTTGAGTACTTCGGTTTGGAAGGACCCTTCAAAATGGCGGCCATGATTGCTTTCACTCCGAAGTGCCCTTCAGAGGGCGATATATCCCGTTTGGAACGCACTGAGTTTCTGCGCTGAACGCCGCGATGAGTTTAACAACACTAGCTGCGCGGATCAATTGATCCTTCACAGGGTGTTTGCTTGACAGGCGATCTGACCAATCATAACGCCGAATCTGCCATTTTTGTCTAACAAACAAACCAGACAGAAGAGTAGATTAACATCGGTGGTCTTGAACTTGAAAAAAGTTGTGTATCTTATTGTCTTTCCGCGGTTGAACTAGATGTTTTAATGTTTATTTCATGCTATAACTAGTAAAGAGGAAGAGATGATCAATTCACTTGCCGCTTTTAACTGAGGCGCTACAGTGACACATTAAAGAGCCACAAAACTGTATTTATCGTTGGAATTTCTTAAAAAATAACATTTTAAAGCTGAGACTTTGTTTTATACTTGTTTAATGTGCGGTGTGAGAGCGCCATGGCTTGTTGCACATAGCAACAGTAACGAAAGGGGGCGGGTTTTTGCGAAGGGTCAATTACAACATTATGCCAATGATTTTTCAGAGCCGTCAAATTGTAGGCCAACCCCAGAAGGCTAATTCTTCACCACTGTATTTCAATTTCTAACATTTTTAGTGGATTTTGTTTGAACTACACACAATTATAATTCAGTTGTAGATGCCGGCATGGTATTTCTTCTTTGCTATTTGCTTTGTAAGGACTACAATTGTTGTCTGGTTGGTCAGCTCACATTCTTGTGGTGCTTGTTGAACTTATTTGGGAACTAGTGTGAAAACACTTATGTGTAAAAAAAAAAAAAAGTAGGCCAATGTGAAAAAAACAACAGCTTCAAAATTTGGATAAGTGTATGAAATTAACAAACAAAAGATAAAACTCTCTTAAAGTAATGTTAACCACAGAGTTTAATTTACTCATAAATCCAAAACTGACATTTCAGACAGTTAGGTTTCGGATCAAACCCATGACTGGAAAACATTAATACTCTTCTGGGTACTAGGACTACAAACTAAACAGCTGTATTTGTGCCTGAAATGTCAAAGACATTACTGACGCAAAAGAGGACCTGTGAGTGATCAACAGTTTTATGAAAATGTTGAAGGTGTGGCAACATGAAAGGAGAGAATGGAGTTTTTTCTTTACGCTACATGGTGCCCCGGTATAGGCTCATTAGTACTAGTACAGCGCCAAGAACCATTATATAACTGACATTAACACTTCTAACTACAGCCCTTAGAAAACTCATGCATTCATGGAAAAATAGCAGCACTGACGTCACAACCAGTAGCCTAAAACCCTTTTATACACACTTCATAAAGAACAGATGGAAGAACAGAGGCACAGTCACTCTGCACATGGGATGCGAGAACCTTTATGCAGAATTTGATTTATCCAAAAATTAGTGAAAAATAAGCATCTTAGCATGTATTTAACAGTCGATGTTAAACAATGCAAATATACGCTAATTGTAAATGTAAACAGTGCACAAATAACAACAGTCTACACCCAAAATAACATCAGCTGAAGGTCCACGTAGCCTACATACTATATAATGCATTCTCCTCTTGATCTTGTGCAGGGCAGGAAACCGTCTTCCTTTCCTGTTTAGTCTATGACGCGGTAACATTCTTTTTCTGCTACTATAGTATCTTTTTTGGGGTGCTTTCATCAGTTTAAATTTGACATGAAGAAACTTCGGGCAACCGAATAACGGTTTTAATGTAGACATCCCTTAACAAAAAAAAAAAGAATGAACAATGCCTAAAAATGTTGTGATCGTAGTGGAAACTGAAAAGCTAAATTTTAGAAAGTCTGCTCTGATTTGGATAAGGACATTTGTGTAAAATCACTATTATCTGGACAGTATTACAGTCGAATCACTTTTTTTTGTTAAATAAGCTCAATTAATTAACTTATCTGACAGCTTGTTGTCTGCTTTATATTTACTGTATATATAGATCATATGAAAAAGGAAATGAGCTCATAATCTAGCTGATGCAACTGAGCCGCAAGAAATTCAAGAGTGAGGAAAAGAAAAAAAAAATCTCTTATTCAGTACAGGACTCACGTCCCTCTTTCCCATATTAGGAGAAGAATAACTGTTTGTCATCACTGCCGTATCTGACTGAGGAAATAGACTGAGCAAATGTTGCCCGTCAGCGTCCAGGCGCAGTTAGCATTAGTCATGTGACATTAACAGTGAGTTGAGCTGGTCAAGCTGTGGCTTTCCAGTACGAGACTTAATATTTTGTTAGACATTAACTGTTTCAGTCAGTGAGTGAGCCATTCAGAAATTCAGTTTTCCTCACCTAAACTACATCTGCTATTTGTATTTAGTACATATTGGTAAAAATTTATTCTCTCATGGACAACTCTTGTCCACATTACACTGACCTTCAGTGTGTGTTTGCAGCCAAAACAAACAAGTACATTTCTAGTACATGTGTTATTTACACATTCAGACAAACGTGAGTAGAGGTACTCATGGACATAGTGTGCACACACTTACTCATGCCAACAGGAAAGAACATTGAGGGATTTATTTTAGATAATGTGAGTGCTGTAGTTGTATTAAAATTGCTAGCTATGTAAATTAAGAACTTGAGGCCTATTATTTGCTTGATTGTTTCACATTGTCATTTAAGTAGTTTCTTTTGATGGAATGACCACATTTTAACAGAATGACTAAAAATGACCCAGATTGTTATATTAATTGGTGCTGACATAAAAATTTGGCGATATTTTTGGCATTATTACAAACGTGTTTTTGCGTAATCTAGCTGTAGGTTACACTTTATGTTGCATAAACATTTAACAAAACATTCATCTTACAGGAAAACATGGCATTGTAATCTTAAAATTCATTTAACTTGTGATTTTCTAATGATCCTGAAGACATTGATTAGCATGCTCAGGTGTGTTTGATTAGGGTTAGAGCTAAACTCTGCAGGAAAGTGGATCTCGTGAGTCAGATTTGAGTATCCCTGGTCTATACCATTACATTTTGAGTGATCTTTGTAGGTTCAGTAGAAGTACATTAGAAAGTGTTACAACCGAATGGCCAGCCATGATGATAAAGCTAGTTTTTTTTTTTTTTGAACATATGGGATGAAAAGCTTGTGTTAATGTTATACATTTAATTAACAACAGAACCTACTGATGATACCAATTCATATAACACGATGAAATGATCAAATGGTAAATTATACTTTCATAATTTATGAATGTTTTTGTCATTAATTTATTTTTTAATCACAAGTGTATCACCTGTACCTGCAGGTAAGCATACACCAGTCATAGTGAACGTGCAAAAAATTACTAAATATAGTAACAAACACAGCCAGGTGTTTTGTTTCCTTATCAGTCTGTACCTACATCAAGCTCGTCATCATTCGATGCTATCTGTACTTGTGCATTTGACACTTGACAACCAGTGGCATTTACTTTCTCTCTCCGCCGACCGTGCGCAGAGATACATTGTCTTTGTCCCTGGTGAATCTTATTTTGGGTACATCGCTGACGCTTTCTTGAGGGCTGAACTTTGCCCACACCCTCCTCATACACTTCCAGCACTCGTTAACGCCGTGTCCTCATGGTTGTCTCACATCTCCCCGCGGAGGCGTGCCCACGCCGCTCAAATACAGCGCTGCAGACGCGCGCCTGATTCATTGGGTTTGTCAGAGCGTACAGTGAGGTAAGCAGAGCCGCGCTGCCCAAGCCGACGAGAACATGCGATTGTCTCGAACCATATCCACTCCCGACATTGAGAAACAGCGCGTTCGTCTCAGTGTATCGTGAAGCGCCGTTGCCGAGTTAGGTGAGAAAAGTTTTAGGAGGTGACAAAACGGTTTGGACGTCTACTTTCCATTCAGCTGTTTGTGGAGGACGCGTGATTTACCTGTGCCGGACCAAAAGCGAAGATTGCATGAAAGGTGAGAGATTTTCACTGACAAATCTTGGATTTGGAATGGAAGTAGTCTCGAAAATATTTGTTTGTTCTGTCGCCCATATTAATTAAGCTGTACAAGTTTAAAATAGTCTTTCAGTCTAACTGAAAAGTGGCTACTGGTCTCAGCCTATTTTTATTTTTTGCTGGAATATTTTATTGATGTGTATATGACTTTCTTAATGGACTGTGAACTAGTGATGGATGTCTGCCAGGTTCATTAGTCAACTGAAGAAATATTGTGTAAAATAAGTGTTTATTTCATGTTAATGTCATTTACTGCTATTTGTGTTTAACAATTTTACCTGACTATAGAGCCCCAGTAAAACCAAGGTAGAAGAAAAGCAGGCAGTTT
This sequence comes from Tor tambroides, assembly GCA_021397915.2. Taxonomy (NCBI): domain Eukaryota; kingdom Metazoa; phylum Chordata; class Actinopteri; order Cypriniformes; family Cyprinidae; genus Tor; species Tor tambroides. The sequence continues at coordinate 8,290 of JAFVLL020026757.1, forward strand.
TAGGCTGATTTAAGTAAGCAGTGTCAATATTGGCATCAGTTACTAAAAAACAATATCAGTCAAGCACTATGAAGTAATTGCGGTGGTTTGTAATAATTAACTCTTGAAGAGTTGTGGATGACCATGTAAGGACCTCTGAGTAAAGTTAAAGATAGACTTTCAGTTAAAGCTGTGTTTTTTGCTTTGTTGACTGCAACATATAAAAAACAACAACTTGTATTTATTATTAGTCTTCGACTATGAGATAACATCAGGATTAGCCTACTTTGACATTAATAGTCAAATACAGCTGCAGAAATGTAATGTTCTTATCTAAGTGTCTCCTTCTACAGCAAATGAAGCAACATAAAACACATTGGACAAATTTTGGCTTTATCTAACTGTTTAAGAAAAAAATCTGCCACTTCTGAGATAGTTCACAAAGCACATTGTGGTTCAGATGTTCATAAAGGTATTCTAAAGGAACGGTCATTTCCTTACAGACGTGATTGTGTATGTGTGTCTACTTGTTGCCAGTAGATCAAATCAGTCTATGTTATTTCATATTTGCATTTCTCACATTACACACGGTATTACACACCATTGTCTTTGGGACAAGAAATATTTTGAAGGTGGCGGGATGTCGTCTAAAGCTGTTTCCTGTAGAAAGTTTCTCCTCAACAATAGGCATCGGGGCTAAAAACAGTTGGAGGTCTGAGTGGTGACCAACATCAGAAGCATCTGAGGATGCTGAAATAATGGGCCAGAAAAAAAAGAGAGCGGAAAAAATAAAATGCAGCACAATGGTATCGGCCACATGGCCAGCACAATGTGGGAATAAAAGTGAGATGTTTTTGGGAACACGAGACAAAAGAAAAACCAGCTGGCAGTGTTACATAACTTCTGCAAGGTAGAATTACAACACCCCTCTGTGCATTTAGACTTGACCTAATGAGGCCCTCAAGGGCATGTTAACACGGGTTGGTTCAAATACATGTTTGAAATGGGTGATGTGCATGTTTCAACACACTAAGTATATAATTAAGGGAAAGGCTTGAACTGGGCTGTGAGAAGCAGAGTAAGAAAGGAACTTTTGGCAAGGTCGTATGCCATAGATGAGGATCATCAGTTTCTTGGTCAGTTGCTTGAAACTAGGGATGCATGATATATTAGACCATACTGACTATCAGCCGATATTAGATATTTATTTTTCAGTATCAGTATTGAATATTTACTTATGTGCATGCTCATTTTTGACAGAATTTTTGTCAGTCCATCCCGTTTTTAAACATGAACAAAATCTTATGAATAAGCGCCTTCAAAATGGTGTAAAGTTAAACATTGCTAATTTGAAGTGAAAAATTACTTCTCAGTGTCCACACACACACACACACGTTTGTTATCGTCCTTTTTCCAGCAGTGTCTCAGATGACTCCCAGACGACAGACGTTCTTCCACTCTTGCTAGATGCAAATGTGGCCTGTTTAATATTTGAAGCTCCTGTGCTGCACGCAGGAGGAGACAATGCATAAATGTGTGTTAATGCTTGACTGAAACCGATCCTATCCTGAGATCTTGGGTGTGGGTTTATTTGTAGCTATTTTTCCATGAAGAGCTGATAGACAGTTGCAGTCGGATTGCCACATAAGAACATAATGTTCTGGGTCATTTTATGCTTAAACATTAAGGTAGTGTGTGTGGCCAAATATATGAGGTGAAAAACGTGGTTAAGAAAAGTAACACTTGGACCACACGCGTAAATATCTCTTTGGGGTAAAAAGCGTGTTGTGTTGAGATTTTCACCTCATGAGCTTGAAAACATCTTTCTCTTTGTTCTTTGTTTCAGATCTCAAGGCTATACTGAGCTGTGCCACACTGGGAGGCTTACTGGATAAGCAGGAGAAGCATCCCTGTGACTCCAAAAAAGTGTCTCCGCTTCTGTCTTCTCCCACGATGGCCCTGGCCTCCTTCCATCTGATGCAAACTCTAAAGAACTCTCCGGCGGCTCTGCGTCGACGTTTCCGTCGCGACCGAACAGAGAGCCTGTCTCACGGCGATCCCCTCTTCAAGGTGCACTACCTCGGCACCAAGAAGATCTTCTCCTTGGACTTGGAGCAGGCAGAGGATGCCATCGATCGACTCCTGGATGGAGCCCCTGGGAAGCTTTCTAAAGATCACGCCCTAGTAGTGCGACCCCGATACGTCGAAGTTAAAGAACTGAGCACCGGAAGGCAGCTCACCAAGACCTACTTGCAGGATATCGCATACTGCGCCTCGCACACGGCCAGACCCAATGTGTTTCTGTACATCTGCAGGCAGCCCGGTCAGCAGCTGCAATGCAGAGTGTTCTGGTGCAGTCGGGCAGAAAGGGCGAAGGACATGACAGCCTGCTTGGCGACGTCGTTTCAGAGAGCGCTAAATGATTGGCAGGGTGGATGCGCCACGTTGCCGCAAGGCGAAGGGATCACTAAAGAGCCAGAGATTTCTGGTACGCCCACTGCACCCAAAGGGTCAACATTGCCAGCGAGTTTGGGAAAAGGTGAGTTAAGGCAGGACAAACTGGAGACAGAGGAGTGCAACTCACTTTGGAAAAAAGCGTCTGCCAAATGCATTAATGTAAAGAAATTGCATTTACTCCGTGTTCTATTTTTATGTTTCAAAGTTGTAACTGTTTTGTTTTGGATTTTGTGTTACAGTCCGTTGGAAGAAGAGGGGGTCGGTGTCCCGCAGTCCTCTCCGTGCCATTTCTAGAAGAGGTTCTGACAGTGACAACTGGCATTGATGGTCCCAGTTCCACCCTGAACCTTGACCACATTTATTTTGTGATGCTTGGGATTTTCCAGCATGGAATGTGAGGAAAAGGACAACCACACCTACAACTGGTGGAACTATTGAGCTTTGAGTTTGCAACTCAAGTTCAGAGGCTGTATTCTAAACAGCCACTGCATTTGAGTTTACGGATTTACCAAAGTGATAAAATGTAGGTTTCCAGAGATCACTTTTTTGGTTTAGGAGATTGATGGGTTCAGTCATGCTGGTTTAAATTTCATCTCTGTTTGCTTAAGGACTATGAGACACAACCAAAACTTCTAACCTGAGCTGAACTGGTATCTAGATTTAAAGCCATGTATGCATCACAGAGTTGAGTTTTTCTAGTCAGTCTCCTCCTGTGTGTACACTACATGTCTGGGTAGTTTGTTAATGTGACTGATGAGCAGTCAGACAGGCTTTGTTTGTATTAGAGGTGTCAGGTGAGGATCTGTGTGGGAAGTGGGTGGATGCATGATGGTAAACAGTTGCTGGACCAGGACATAAAAGTAAGCGCTTTGGAAAAGTGTTTCTATCCCAAATGCACAAAGGAAGCAATGCTTTTTATGCTGTAAATGGGCGTTTTATTCTAAACTACTGTATGCTTTCACGTGCTCTTTTTATATGGCCAAAACCTCCACACATTATTACCAATGATTGAATTATTATTACACCATCAATGTGACCATCATTCATGGTGTATTATGTACTGGATAATTGTATACTGGCTTGACAATCAGGGCTGGTTGTAATTTGGCGTTTTGGTACTGAGATTCTTGGTTCTGGTTGTCTATCATAGCCATATCCTGCTTTGCCTGGTTCTACCTCAGTTTGCCATTTTTATTCAGCTTTGAACTTAAAGTGTAGGTTCTAATTCCAAACAGATAATGAAGAATAGATTTAGCAATATTGCTGTGCGCTCTTAAAATGAGAATATTCTTTCTGTGCACCTGCATTCTAGCAGTTTTTGAGGCCATAATGCCTCATGCACCCCCCCCATTTTTTTATGTAAATGCAAGTTGTTTTACTACATCAGCCCATTTTTCTTTGAGAAGAAAAAAGCCCAATAAGTCACTGTCTCCAGGCAACAGCTTATGACATCAGAATGCTGACTGATTCAAAGAGGTATGCTTGCATAGAGAGTCATGTCCTTGAAAAAGCAGCATCTTTGCACTGTAGTTATAAATCGCAATGAAGCATTTTTAAGTGGCCTGGTTGCATAAACCAAGTATTTTAAAGGAGGACACCCTGCTTCGCATGACTGGAACAATCAACATTTCTTAGTATAAAAGATTGTCCAGAACCATAAGTAGCAATTTCCCTAACACTGTTACATACGCTCACTAAGAATCGCATCATATATCACAGTAGTATACAGTCGGTGCCTCACGGTATTAGAAATTCTGCCTCATGTGTTAGGCCAATTACGTCAAAGGATTTCTTTTTTCATTTTATCCTTATGGATTTTATTTAAAGTCGTATTAAACCGTATCTTTCATTACAATGACCTCAGATCTGTTGTTGGATCTGTTCTGTCTGCTTCATGAGGTGTTTAATGTTCTGTGAATGTTCTTGTACCTTATTTTTAACCTATTTTTGTGGACATATTTAAATATTAAATGTATTTTATGGAATATTAAACTTTTTATACATGAAACATTTGTCTTGTATTCTATTGATTTATTAAACGCAAAAGACACCAAGAACTTTTAAAAAGCCAGTTGTTACTTGAATTTCAAGACAGATTAGGTCTTTAAAGAGGGAGCAGTTTCTGTGTAAGTCATGGGGCGCAAATCTTTTAATACGAGGGATTAAAATACACTCATTTGATTTAGTAACTTTTCAAAGACATTCGTGGTTCAAAAAAACATGCCATGGCTGACATTTAGAAGCTTACAGTCACAGGGCTAAAGCTGTCATTATTAAACCTCTTTGTTTGTACATAAATTAATGGTCCTTGATATCAAAAATAAATAAATCACAAAACATGTTAGTTCATGGTTCAGATTGTTACAACTTTAGATTCTAGGACAGGGGTGCCCAATCCTGCTCCTGGCGATCGACTGTCCTGCAAAGTTCAGCTCCAACTCTAATCAAACACACCTACCTTTAATTTCAAGTGATCCTGAAGACCTTAATTAGTTGCTTCAGGTGTGTTTGATTAGAGTTGGAGCTGAACTTTGCCGGACAGTCGATCACCAGGAGCAGGATTGGGCACCCCTGTTCTAGGAGTTTTAGGCCAAATAGTAAAAACAGTGATCCTTTGGAGTTTAATACCCTTGGATGTTGTGTTTTTTCTTTTTTTTAAGTATCCAACTTCATTTGGCGGGTAAAGGACTTGGAGTCCTGTCACTGCCTTGAAACCTTTGGACCTCAGAGAGGCTTTGGAAATGAAGTCGTCTCAGTGGCTTCAACTCTTCCACAACTAAGAAATAAGGTAGAGGTAAAGTGTATTAGAGGAAGATGGTAAAATCTAGCCAAAGGCCCGTTTCACACAAACCACTAACCGCTGTGGCTCTATGCAGAAAAATATGTGCTTTTCTGCCACAGCGAAATGAATATATGCAACAGACACAGGATGTATGAAGCAGGCCTAAGGCTTCGCTACACTGTAAAAAAAAGTTCTGTAAAATTTACGGTAAAAAAACGGCAGCTGTAGTTGCCGGAATTCTACCGTAAAAAATACGGTAACAACATTTTAGGTTTTACGGTTTTAACTAAAATTTACAGTTGAATACCATAATTTCATTAACTGATATAATGTTAATATACCAACCTATTGAAGTACTGAAATCCTCTAAATAAAATAAAGTCACATGATGAACCAAAGCCCATCACAAGCAGCTTTTAAATAATAACATATATAGAAGGTGCACAGTGTCATTCACACAAACACTAAACACCATCATGGTGAGACTCATTAAACTGAAATATGCAATAAACATTAATTTAACAACATTAGATGTAACATACAACCCTGATAAACATAACTGATAAGAAAAAACAGTTATTTCAAAGAAAAAACATCAAATTCAAACAAAATTTGAAATGCAACGCAGGGAATTCTGGGAATGTGAGTTTATGGTTTTTCCCTGTAATTTTACAAGAACTTACTGTTAACATTTAAGGTTTTTACTGTAGCATTTTCACAGTTTTTTACCGTTAAAATCACGATCATTTTTTACAGTGTATGTTTAGATTTTTGTATTGTTTTTCTTGCTCACACCCCTTATCGTATGAGCACAATGACAAAAGAACGTTCCAAATATTTGGATCCTAGATTTCCCGGACTCCTATCTTTCAAAGTAACTCAAGCTCTGTGCTCACCCAGATCATAGAACGGTTCCTCTCGGCTTCCCTGAACCACAATCATCTCCAGGAAATTCAGGAGGGCTCCAGTGACCAGGAAGCGCTCTGGGAGGGACAGGGTTTGGACGTAGTGCATGTCCAAAGAGAAGGGGTTGTCGGGAGGCGGCATGGTGCACAGTCCCACCAACTCACTCACTACATCCCATACATGAGTTCCTACAGGGCAGATGAACGGTTTGTGTGTTATGCAAGACCCTTGTAAAATGAAAAGTACAGATGTTTGATTATTATCCTTCTGGTGCACTTGGATGTTGATATGCTTTATGGTAACACAGGAATATATGGATATACAACCACCAAAAGCCATTAAATCGAGTTGTATGTATATTTATTCTTAATCTTTAACCTTGTTTAAAAAAAAATTGTAAAAGTTTCCAAACTTTGATCCAGGAACATAAAGAAATATTATATATAGTAAAATTGTGAAAATATGGCCAATAAAAATTGAAGGTGGTGAAATAAAGAAGTTTAAAAATCTTAAAACCTTGGGATGTTGAAACCCAGTCTGTGATGGACTTCAGCTTCATTGGTGTATCTCTGACTAGCGTATCAGTTCCTCCGACGTTTACTAGGCGCTCATGATTGGATCGAATCCAGGCATAAGGTTGCCCATACTTGGCATAGCCGGCTAACAGGAACAGGGTGCAGTTCATTTCCTGCAATGAAAAAAAATATTTTGAGAGCCTTGACCTCTGCAAGACAATCAGAAATTTTGTCTTGATAACTTACAGAAAATCTAAAAGTTAAAGGTAAACTATTGTATATACAACATTTTATTACATAGCAAGAGTGCATTATGCAACTTAGATTGTATTGAATCTTTAATCTCTTTAATTGATATGATCACTGCCAATGTTCCCTCTAATTTTTTTTCTTGCTGAGCAAAACTTCTCTCTATTGGGTGGACATTTCGGCCACCTGAGCAAAAACATTCTTTATACCAGACCTGTACAGCGCGCGAGCACAAAAAAGTGTGTAACTTTTAACTTTAATGTGCTATTTATATTTGATTTGACCCTTGATGTAACTAAATGATGTACATTTTAGGTTACATGAGAAAACATTTTTACAGTACAATATACTGCCGTTCAAATGTTTGGGATCAGTAATTTTTTAAAGAAGTTTCTTAGGCTCATCAAGGCTGTATTTTTTGATAAAAAATACTGAATATTATTTCACAAAATATTATTGCAATTTAAAATAAAAGTTTTCTATTTTAATATACTTTGAAATATAATTTATTCCTATGAAAAAAAGCTGAATTTTCAGTGTCACATGATCCTTCAGAAATCATTCTAATATGCTAACAAACTCGGTCTGTTACATATGTGTAACAGTAGCTGCCTATTACATCTACATAATTACAAACTGTAAGTACAGGCTGTTCCATAGTTACATGGTAAGTACATTTTGTTTCATGTAAGTACAACGGCTACTTAAGTACTTAATTATGTAATTATAATGTATTATGACACCTTAAAATAAAGTGTTACCGAAATTTCGTGTTACAATATACACTACCATTCAAAAGTTTGGGGTCAGTAAATTTTCTTATTAAAACTTTCTTATTTCTTATTTTTTTTTATTAATACTTTTATTCAGCAAGGATGTGTTAAATGGATAAAAAGTGATAGTAAAGACTTACATTGTTAGAAAATATTTATGTTTTTAATTAATGCTGTTCTTTTTAACTTTTTATTAGCCTAATCAAAGAATCAAACCAAAAAGGTTGCAAAAAATATTAAGCAGCACAACAGTTTCAACAATGATAATAAAACAGAATATTAGAATGATTTCTGAAGGATCATGTGACACTGAAGACTGGAGTAATGATGCTGAAAATTCAGCTTTGCGTTACAGGAATACTATACTTTAAAATATATTAAAATAGAAAACCAATATTAGAAAGTGCAATAGTCTAAGAGTTCACAATATTACTGTTTTTTTTCTGTATTTTTATCAAACAAAAACAGGCTTAATAAGCATAAGTGACTCCATTAAAAAACAAGGCCAATTATTTATTAGGTTTATAATATAGGCCTAACATAATATAATATAATATAATATAATATAACATAATATAATATCAAAATAATGAAGCATTTAAACTGATAGAAGAGAATAGAAAACAAACTGAAGCATTTAAACTGAGATCTGTAAGTTAAATATTAAAAAAAAAAAAAATGTGAAGGTGAATTCTTCTATAGCTATCTAAACATCCCTATGAAGTACAGTTTACAATACACCTGTGTGTGACTGTAAATGTCTCAGAGTTTTGTTACCGTTCTGTGTCCATCATCCGCTATTTCCAGCACTTAATCAAGCCACTCTTCTTTAATACATGAGGATGTTTTATTTCACATGTCATTTCGTTTGCGTTGGCTCTCGATTTGAGCTATTTCGTCCACAACCACTGAAGTATTCGGTTTCTACAGCGACTCATTTGGCGCACATCATTCTCTTTCTATGAAACCTGTAAACCGCATTCACCGGTTCTAACTCTATAGCGGCTTACCTGAGCATTGTAATTCTTTCGTTTTTACTAGAATACAATCAAATGTCTTTCCCAACTCTTTTTTGCGTGTGCCCGGCACATTATTTCTCTGTGCGGCCGCGGTAGAAGAAGTGCGCGGCCGCGCGCGCGCGCAGCTTAGAGGGAACATTGATCACTGCTGTTCAAACATTTGGGTTGAGTAAAAAAGTACTTTAAAATATATTAAATTAGAGTTATTTTAAATTGTAATAATATTTCATAATGCAGCCTTGGTGAGCATAATATATCTCTTTCAAAAACATAAAATCTTACAGACCCTAAACTTTTGAACAGTACTGATTATGCTTCTGAACCTACACTAATTGCCAGTGTATTTTAAGATTAGTAATCAAAGGTGGGGTAAGCAATTTCTGGTAGCCAATGTTGAAAACAAACCAAAACAAACACACCCCTACCCCAAAAGGGTCTCGCCCCTATTTTAATAGCTCCGCCCCACACATACATACAGCAATGATTAGTTCTGTGAAACAAAGCAAAACTCATTATAATCAGTGATGCAGTCTACACTGGAAGCCGCGCCGCGACAAGACAAATCCCGACAGTAAACTGCTGCCGCATTCAATTTATGACATATTGACACAAATTTCAAATGATTTTCAAAGGTCGCTTTGTCCAGTGTAGACAGACCGCGACAGGACAACTGTTGCATCCGGTGACACGGTGTAGGCCTTCTTTTGTTCCACAGACATTTTCCTCTTTTGTTTTTTATCCGCCATCACTATCTTTCTGTAGTCGCTCGGCTAATGTCCGTCATGTGCACTGAGCGCTCTCTCTTCTGCATCATGAGTAGACACACCCCTTACTGCTGATTGGCTACAAGTTTGTTTTGGTACTCAGCCCTGACTCACTTTTTAAAGCGTTTTTGAAAAAATGAATACCCCACCTTTAATATGTGAATTTGACATTGGCAATGATACTCACAAGAACAGCAATCTCTCTCTCACTGGGTGAGGCTGGGAGAAGATGAGAATCAACATTCCTGTGAGTGAGTAATGAAAATAATTGATATACAGCACTTAGTTTATAATTACTACAGTCCAAGGATATTTTTTCCTCCACCTGCTGGGAGTTTGTTGCTGTGTGGCGTCTGGTGTCTCTGGTTTGTACTGTGGAAGTGGCCCTTCTCTTGCTAAAGGCGAGCTGGCGTAGTCGCTGTCCAGAGTGTAACTGCTACTGCAGGTTGAGCTGGTAAAGGTGGAGGCCACAGACACGGCGAACCCAGGAGATCGCCATCTCTGTGAGCAAAGAGTCACGTTGCCATAATATACAACTAGCACTTGAGCTTGAGATGAACTGTGTTTAATGTTTCCAGAGATAAACTTGTATGTTTAAAGATGTTTGAAGCTGCCCTTTATGACTTTACATCTCCAAACATCTTCTCAAACACATTTTTCATATAAAAACGTCTGAGAGAGAAAATAAGAAGGGATAAACAGAGAAACAAAGACCACACCAAGTCATCATTGACCACAGTCAGCAGAAGTTCCTCTCTCCCTCTTAGCCAGGGCTGAAAATAATGGAAGCCCTACAGACAGACATAAAAGACAGTGAAAACAGCGGCATGAGTTCTAATTACCTCAGAAAGTCGTGCAGTTTTAATTAAATATGAAACTGTAAATAGTATTGCTTCAGGAAAAGCCCACCTGTAAAGAACCCAGTATTGCAAGCTCTGACAGGAAGTGCTGAAGTCTCACCCTTTGCTCGTGTTCCTGCATATATCACAAAGGCAAAACAATTTATATAATTAGTTGTTCTTATAACGTACATAATACACACTTATATAACAACAAATTGCTTTTAATGTTGAATGAACAGGATTTGATGAAGTCCACATCTACTAAGGGCTCCTTGCTTCGTTACTAGGCAACGGCAACCAAGCCTGTCATTGCCATCGATGGATTGAGAAAATAAAAGCCTTTGCATTAAATATGCGAATTTACAATTAATGTTTTCACCAAACACATCATCATGATACGACCACTGCAATACTGTTTATGGCTGTCAAACAAAAGCCAACCGATTAGTTACAGAAATAACTGGAAATTTGGGCATAAGCGCATAAATAAGCATGCAATCAAAAGACATTTTCATATACTTACACCAGAACTCATGTTTACACGTACGCTGATGGACACTCAAACTAATTTGCTGTAAATGAGATGCATTTACACTGAGCAAATTAATGCAAGCACACTGTCACGCCTGTTTCCACATCCATTTCTTTGTCTTCCCTCTGCAATGCATTGTATCTTTTTTGGGGGGGGGGGGGGGGGGGGTAAATGAATAATACATGCATTAGTCTCTTATCATAATGTTTTTCCTCCTCGGTGTTAGGTGTTTCGGATTTTAGGTCTTATTTGGTATTTCTCGCGCTGATCATTGTGCAGATGCTTCTGTCGCGCACAAGGGATCATCTGCGTGTTGTGCTCTTAAAGGAAAACGAAAAAATATCACATAACACCTGTGTGTATAATAAACTATATTGCCAAAAGTATTGGGTCACCTCCTTCTAATGAACAGGTTTGACTACTTCAGTAATTTCTATGAGTACAAATCTTAATGTTAAAGCATATAATGATATTCTAAGAAATTGTGTACTACTAATATTATAGCAACAGTTTGGACAGGACCCTTTTCTATTCTAACATGACAATGCCTCTGTGTATAAGGCAAGGTTCAAAAAGAAAATTATTGATTCAGTCAGTGTGGAAGAACTTGACTGGTCTGCATAAAACCAAGTCCTAATCCCAGTTTAACACCTCTGGTGTTACTGTAAATGCAGACCTTGAGCCAAAAACTCCAATGACCAAACACCAAGTCACCAAACACCAATGACTTGTACATATGGGTACAGTCATTTTAGACACTTCCAAAACTGTTGCCACAGATTTGGAAGTGCATTTTTCTGTTCTAAAGAAGGGGGTGTCCCAATACTTTTGTCTATATAGTGTATGTACAAGTCATTGGTGTTTGGTGATGAGTTTTTGGCTCAAGGTCTGCATTTACAGCATCTCCACAGCCCAGGTAAGACGCTTCTGACGTTGTCTCTGGTTCAGAAGTGGCTTGGTAGCCCTTTTCCTGAAGACGTCTGAGCGTGGTGACTCTTGATGCACTGACTCCAGCTTCAGTCCACTCCTTGTGAAGCGCTCACAAGTGTTTGTATCAGCTTTGCTTGACAGTATTCTCAAGCTTTTCCTACCCAAATTCTTCCTTCCAGTCAACTTTGCATTTAATATGCTTTGATACAGCACTCTGTGAACAGCCACTCATTTATGTAATGACCTTCTGTTACTTACCCTCTTTGTGGAGGGAGTCAGTGATTTTCTTCTGGATCATTGCCAAGTCAACAGTCTTCTCCATTATTGTGGTTTCAAAGAACAAGAGATACCCAGAATTTATACTGTAGGGATGGTCATTTAATGAAGCTCAAATGTAAATATTCTAATATTTTGAGATACTGTTTTTTGACTTTCATGAGCTGTAAGCTCTAATCATCAAAATTAAAACAAAAAAACTTTTGAAATGTTTTACTTTACATGCAATGAATCCAAAATATATGAAAGTTTCACTTTTTGAAATAACTTACAAGAAAAAATGAACTTTTTCATGACATTCTAATTTATTGAGATGCACCTGTATGCTTTAACATTAAGATTTGTACTCATAGAAATTACTAAAGTAGTCAAACCTGTTCATTAGAAGGGGGCAACCCAATACTTTTGGCAATATAGTGTACTTTGGTGTATTTTTAGAGAGTAACATTTAACACAACATCACAGGATAAATCTGAGGAATCAAATCTAATCAATTATGAGTTATGACCAGCAGGCAAAATCTGGAACTTATAGTCATATGATTTTATAGCCAAATGATACACTGCCATTTTGTATTCAGCTAAGAATTATTCAGTGTTTATGTAGCTAAATATAATAGCGATGTTGTCAGGCACTGTAATTTAGCAACAAGGTTATTATTTGCATTTAGCCATCATGCCAGATCATCATTTATGCCGTAATAATCAAAGTTAACTGATTAAATGAAGAAATTATGCAGTATTAATGCTCATGAAACTGTGGTTTGGATGTCTTAGAAGGGTTATAGGCTGGGGTTTAGATGGTTGGTCTGGTGGTCTCCCAGCCTGGCCAGCTAACAATTCCCCCGAAACCACTCTAAAACCATCAAACCAGACTTCAACGTTTTCTCATTTCAAATAATCATCTGTCTCCCACTTCTAATACTGCCTGTGCCAATAAATTGGTGACTTACGTATCAGTAGGCTACATTTCTATGTTTCATGTTCTTTAAGGGTTTAATCTGATGACCATAAAAGGTCAGTAGTTTAATTTCAGCACATGAATCAATCACACATATAGGCCTACTATAAAATTCAGGTTCACAAAAAGGACACAATCTGTAGCTGGTGAATTCTGAGTTGACTAGAAATCAGCAGTAGACAGAGAAATGACTCACTGCATATATCAAGCAAAATAATATCACGCCACCCTGTTGCCCACAACAGGAAGTGAACACAATAGCAGCCATACAATACTGCCAGAAGAGATTCAGTGGAATGTGTATTGTCTACTAGCTGCAAAAACACTCTAGGCCAGAACACATTATGTACTTTCTGTTTTAATCAGTCATCTTATTAATTGTTTTGCTGTAAAACCAAATGCTGTACCAATGGACTGATGTCACTGTTTCACTTTTAGTCACTTCTCAGAATGTAATAAAGAAGTATGATATGAGATCACTGTTTCTCATTATAGTTTATGATAGTTTCTTCCTCTTTCTCACAAGGGGACCATCATTCCTAAATGCTACTTCTAGTTTCAAACAAAAATTGTGTTTTTAAAATGGATGCCAAAAGCTTTGGTTCTGACATTTTAGTTTTAAAAGCTATTTCAAAAATGAAATTACTCGGTTTTATAGTGTTACATCTGTTCATTTTAAGTGGTATGTAATCAAATTTCAAAACTGACCTCACTTCCTGTCTGACAGTTTAGCTGACAGCATTATGTTCTTTCCCTGTATGAAGCTACACTGTGCTTTTTAAACACTATCTATGGATGTCCTGTAAAGATTACGTAGCCTGAAAAGAGTTCAATATTCAGACACTGTTTATTTAATTAATCAACGTAAATAATTCACTTCTGGACCTTCAGTGTGAGAATCTTTATAACAGAGAAGTACAACGTGTCTATCTATTCAGTTACACTGAAAAGCTTGTTTCATTCACTCATTTTGCTCTTTCCACAAACCTTCAAATGTCCCCGGAAATATATCCATTCATTAGCCTTACACAGAACATTCTTTTTGTTTTAGCCCTGATTCATAAAAGCTGGAGACTGCGGTGCAGGTTGTGTCAGTTCATTCATTTGTTTCAGACCAAAAGATTTGATTCCATTGAACACTGCTGTCTTTATGCTTTATGTTCAGTCCTTGAGAGTGAATTATTTTGGTCCATTTTATTTTATTTCTCTCTCTCTCTCTTTATTCTGTTTCCTTTCCACCTCTCATCTTTTGGATGTTGATATGAGGATGGGTGCTGAAGGCCATGCTGAGTGCAGAATGGGAGGAAAAGACTTAACAGATGTCAGCACCCCTTTTGGAAAAGACAGGTTTGCAGCCCATTTGAACTTTAGGATAGAATTGGTCATATAGAAATCTGCCAGTACCATTCTCCAGCTCTCTTTCATTGTTTTTATAAATCGAAAATTGAAACTCACTTTATTGTTTTATCATGTTAGATTTGTCTTAGTGATTTCTGTTATTCCCCTTTATGGAAGGGACAAAATAGAGAAATAATAACTGTGACCGATCACACAGAGCTGGTCTGTCATGCTGGGTGCATTTCCTGCAAGCATGTCATATCATGATGACACTGTAGATGTGACAGTCACACATTCTCAGGCCTGGATGTTATGCAAATTCAATTACATTTTCATTTTTATATGGTTCAACTTTGTTACTGTGATGTTTTATTATGTCTTTTTTATTATTGAGTCAGTGGCAAGAAATAAAAATGTTATAATATTCTGTGACATTTTACAGTTAAGTAAATATATATTGTGAGTAATTATGACAACATGTACAGGCAAAGCCTCTATTTAGCTTTATTTATTGGTGTCATGTCTCCCTATGTTATATGCTTAGTACATAATTTATTTGGCACTCTATATTTCTTTTAGGATGACCAAATTCTGTAATTTCAGCACTTGACGCTAACGCAAATGTATCCTGGCACAGTTTTATGTATCTTTGCTCCCACCTTGTGGACAGATACACCATTACATTGGTTCAATAATCCTTTAGTCAGATTTATTCAATTAATTTAGAATGAATGATTTGTTGTACAGCTGAAAAGGCTCTATCTCAAACTACCAAATAAAAATTAATGGCTAAAATGAGCGAATAACTTAAAGACTGAAAGAAATGAATGATTAGAAGAAAAGTAGTATTATGTATGAATCTATGTTTAAAGTGCAACAGTTTGATCCAGACAGAATGGCTTTGTTAGTACACTTAAATTACACCTTACCATTGCTGTTCCTTTACTTGTTTCACAGTGATTTTATTCCTACTTTTTACTGTGTATTTTATATAAGCCAACAAATATCAGCCTGCAAATATATATTTAAACTGTGTTCTTCTTTTCCTCCTTCTTAACAGTTTATGACAACTGCAATGACTACCATACGTGCAGATCTTTGATTTCATTCATTATTCAGACATTTTTCTGGTCTTTTTTTTTTCTCTCATTGATTGTTTTGTTGTCTCTGAACAGATGAAGTTCAATTGCTGAACTCACAACATGCTAATTCAATATTCCTTTGTTGTTATTATTATTTTCCAAATAGAGAAATACTGTATAATAAAATATTACTTGTTATAGTCTTTTGTTCTAATTCATGCAGCAGTGGGTAAAGTAGATCTTGCAGATATAAACACATGCTGCTAAAACTGCCAGTCTTACTTAAGACATCATTTTAAATAAAATTAATCTAAGCAATTTATATACTTTTAAAAAATCTCATAAAACTAATTAATATCTATTTTAAATTTTCAATAATTGGCCTTTATTTCAGCTTTGGGTAGGCCTAATGAGCAGGGCTTCCAGCCAACTAGGACTACGTTCACACTGCAGGCTGAAGTGGCCCAAATCCGATTTTTTGCCCAAATGTGACCCATATCTGATTTTCTTATGACAGTCTGAACAGCACAAATCCAATTTTTTCAAATCAGGCCCAGGCCACTTTCATATGTGGTCCTACATCGGATACATATCCGATATTTTGCAATGCGACTTCAGTCTGAACGGCCATGTCGCATTTCATGCGATTTTTACGTCATTGAAATGTGACAAACGTCACAATTCTGCGCTGGAGGAGGCGGGAAGATTAAAATCACAATGGCAGACAATATATAGACAATAATATCACTTCGTTATTTAGGCTCCGA
>JAFVLL020026758.1:0-23064 GCA_021397915.2 Tor tambroides
ATCACCACCTCGGGTGTGCATTATTTTTCTAATAATTCAACGGCCCGTCGTCAATTATTCCTTATATATATATATATATATATATATATATATAGGATATATAATAGAACTTGCTGTAAACACTTTGATCTGAATTAAAGAACACCCGTTTAAATGCAATATAAAAAGGTACTTCACATAAGAAGGTATGGAAGTCTTCTGCTTCAGAGTAAAGTTGCAATTATGAAAAATAAAAGGCAACTTGATAGGAATTTTATATGGAAAAAGTGAAATTAATTATTTTGTATTACATTTTCATTACTTTGCCATTTACATATACAGCATTTGGTCACAATTTAATTTTAACTTTAATTTAGTCTTATGAACTCTTACTCAGACTGACTTGCAAAAATTTATACACACATAAAAATACACACACGCACACGCGCACACACTCACTCACTCACTCACAGGAGGTTATTTCCACCATTAGGGTGTGAGAACACTCAGTCCTACTGGAGGGGTCAGAGTAATTGGGCAAGTCATGGTCCTGGGCATGGACCATGTAGGCGGGTGTGCTTTGTATGCTACAACAAGTGCTTTAAACTTAATCCTGACAGGGAGAGACAGCACAGTGAAGGAAGCAGTGTGATGAAACTACAGATTTTTTTTTTTTTAAATCAGTGCCCTCTATTGGTGTTTGTTATAAATTACAGCTTGGTTAGTGTTAATATGTAATATAAGCAGGAGTGCAATTAGATATTCTAAATAAATTGTAATCTAAAAAAAATGAAGGAGTCCCATAAGTGATTAGCACCACTAGACCTGGGCTGAACAGTGTCAAAGGGTAAAATAATAAATAAATAAAAGTAAAATAAATAAATAAATACCATTAACTTCATGTTTTACTATATTTATTTACATTTCAGTTTAACTTAACGCTGTTATTTGTAACTTTATCTTTCTCTGTTCCATCCAACCACCCATTTCATGAACTATAGTTAGATAAATTTTTCCTCAGCAGGTATTGCCTCTTCCTTTTGCTGCTCTCTGTTCGCCGTTAGAAAAAAGTCTGTTCATCTGCTAGAAGCCATCAAATCACCAAAATACATCAGATTACCCACCTTATGCTCAAGTAAAAGCAGGAACTGGCATTTTAAATTTGAATGTGCAAGACTTCCGGCATGCAAAAGTAGTCTCTCATACTGCTTGATGTTGCAAATGGCTGTTAGTTACAGTATTAAAAAATGTTACAGTATTCTTTCGATTTAAGATTGTAATCAACAAAAATGCACTGGTTTGTTACTGTTTACTGCACATTGTTATTCCTCTGTTTACCTAGGCTATACCGGCTAATGAATAGGAAGCTTCGCCCATTCACGTTGAAAAATTAGGTGGATAAAAATGTGAAGTGTTGTAAATAAAACATTGTTTTTTGGGCCAACCTGTTGCAAAATTTCTGATTTTTAAGAAGCAAGAAAACAAAAGTTCTCAACAAAATCATGCAGCCAAATGACCACCTACTTGGCATTAATATATCAAATGATCAGATATGTCAAATTAATATATGACAGCATCCTCTGCTTTCAAACAGGTGTGGTCGTTAACCTTTTCATGATGGCTTATGAAAATCCCATAACTTTAGAAGAGTTAGATTGTATTTTATTCAAAACTCCCGGTCCTGATGGCTTTCCATTTTAATTTCATAGAATTGTTTGGAAAGATCTATGAGATTCGATATTCACTGTATTTGAAGACTGTTTATGTTCTGGTGAATTACTAGACTCTATGAAAAAAGGTCTTATTACACTTCTGCCAAAGTCAAATAAAGACAATCCTCATTGAAAATTGGTGGCCCATCCTTCTCCTAAATCCTGTTATAAATGGTTAACTTTTCTATTTGCAAAAAGAACCCTGTCTGGAAGATATTATTTCAAAAACACAATCAGGTTTTATAAAGGGTGGACATATTTCTAATAAAATACATCTTGTATGGGATTTGATGGATTATTTTGATCTTATTGAAGAAGGTGCCATTATTTTGTTTCTAGACTTCTGTAAGGCATTTGACTCTGTTGAGCATTCTGAGTGTTTTGAATGGGTTGGAACTTTTTTGACACTGCTCTCAAAGGTGGAATGAATTTCAGGAATGGTTTACCTTGCCTTATCCACCTTATTCTTCACGTAAAAGTGGGCATGGCCATTTGTAAATTTTATGGGTCTTGCTTCCGGTCTCATTTGCTTCCAGCTATTTTTAGCTGTACAAAACCACTCGTTTTGCTTCTTGATACTGCAGATTGGTGGGTGTGTCTTACCATATTATTTTAGTGCATTATCTTAATTATGAACACACTGGTTTGAAATGCAAACACTTTTACCGTTTACTGCATATTGTTATTCTTGTCGTTATTTCCCTATAGCGGCTAATGAACTGAAAGTCTCGCCCATAGACTTACTTCCTCGTTTAGGAATATGGTGGATAGATATAGGCCTACAGAATTATAGTTTTTTAGGATATTTAATGGCATATTGCCTAAACTTCTACAGCTCATTAAATCACACTTGTACTCTACTTTTAAGGAACAAAGTCCCCATTTAATGATAGATGGAATTGATTTGTCCACAGTGCAACAGAATGACAGAACAAAAACACAGATAATAAGAGTAAAAAATAGAACAATAGAACAATTGTCAGTTGATTTGGTTCAAAATAAGTCAGACTAACTGAAATAAACCTGGCTTATTTGGTAAACTTGTTTTATGAAACAGGCCCTGGGCAGAACGTGACTACATAGACACGCCGCTGACACAGTAAACGTTGAGCTCACTGCGCCCTCTACCGGTTAGACCGGTTAGACGACCGCTATTCGCCGCGGCGCTCAGCTGTGAATTTGCGGCTGCTGCTGGTGGTGGTTGATACGTCTACTGTAACTCCAAAATGCAGGCTCACGAGATCAAAGAGCAGAAAGCCAACATGGTTGAGTGAGGATGAGACTACCTAGCTCTGTCCTTGTGTCGGTCTCTTTGTTTACGGCCGAGACGACGGCTGCTCTGTATCTGAGCAGCACTTATCGCTCCGCTGGTGATCAGATTTGGCAGTGCTTCACGCTCCTCTTCACGCTTGTGCCATCCGTACTGGTGCAGCTCACACTGATATTTATTCACAGAGACCTGAGCAGAGACAGACCTCTAGTGCTGCTGCTTCATATACTACAACTAGGACCAATAATAAGGTGAGTGGCCAATTTGCGATTCTTCTTCAGTGTAACGTTATTTGGATGCATTCCTCCTTGTCACAAGCCTGTGGAAGGGAATTGTCCATCTACGTATTGGAGGAAGACATAAACAATGTCCATGATTGTGAGCGAATACACATAACGAAGGTGTTTTTATTGTTTATTTTTCGCACACACATGAACCTGTGCTTTACCTGTTACAAATATTATGAATATTTGTCGTTTAATTCATAGCCCACAGTGCGCAGTCGTGTCAAAGGTTTCATGGTTTCAGGGCTCAAGGCTTCATGTCCCTGGGGCTTTCCATGAAATGCTCACATTTCATTTCTGATAAGGTGCTTTTAAATAATTTTCTGTAAGCTGTTAACATTCTGTTAGACAAACAATATAATTTATATTTGGATATGCCTATATGGCATTTAATATAAGTGACAGTGATAATATTTGCAGTTATTAGCTTTTTACTCAAAGCCCTGACATATTGCACAGTATGTTTATTGGAAACAGAATTTAATGCTTATAATATTACATGTCCATTTCTCATCAATGAATTATTTACTGTAACAATTAATGCTAACAAAAAGAGGCACTTCACATGAAGTATAGATGATGTTATATGTTTTTTTTTAATGATAAAATTTAATGAGTACCTTCCCCTACCATTAGCACAAGATTTTTATTTCTTTATTTATTTCTGCATTTTAAATGAATGAGATGGACAGATTGCCCACTGAGGCCTTACAAAAGCTGTCCTCGGGTAAGCTAGAACTATGCTTGTGAGCTCTCACTGGATTGAGTGCAATTCTCTGAACTGTGACATGGTCTATTGTGACATGGAGGATGAATATAATTGGACTTCAACATTTATAGGACATTTGCAGCCAATCCAGTAACCCCCTAATATCATTATTTTTAATAATAAAAATGACCAAATGCAATATTATGTTATTTCTTTCAACTATAATTTTAAAAAAGTATAGAACAATTTTTATTTTATTTTGTTTTATTTTACCCAAGGCAATATATGTGACCCTGGACCACAAAACCAGTCTTAAGTAGCACGGGTATATTTGTAGCAATAGGCAAAAATGCATTGTATGGGTCAAAATTATCGATTTTTCTTTTATGCCAAAAATCATTAGGATATTAAGTAAAAGATCATGTTCCATGAATATATTTTGTACATTTCCTACCATAAATATATCAAAACTTAATTTTTGGTTAGTAATATGCATTGCTAAGGACTTAATTTGGACAACTTTAAAGGTGATTTTCTCAATATTTTGATTTTTTTGCACCCTCAGGTTCCAGATTTTCAAATAGTTGTATCTCAACCAAGTATTGTCCTATCCTAACAAACCATACATCAATGGAAAACGTATTTATTCAGCTTTCAGCAAATCTCAATTATTCAGCAAATCACAATTTCACAAAATTGACCTTTATGACTGGTTTTGTGGTCCTGGGTCACATATGTTGTTTCTCAACTGATATTTATTAAGATATAGGACAGTTTTTATTATTGTATTGTATTTTATTTTAATAATAAAAATAGCCAAAGGCAATGTATTTGTGTCTTTTGACTATAATTTTAAAGGTAAAGAACTATTTTTTTTTTTTATTAATAAAATATAACCAATGTTGATATGTTATTTTAACTATAAAAAATGAGCAAATAATCCACATTTATTGTAATAATCCACATTTGTTTTAGAATACACACACACACACACACACACACACACACACATACATATACATACACACACACACACACACACACACACACACACATATATGTATATATATATACATACACATACACATATTTGTTTGTTTGTTTGTTTTAAACCTTTGCCACTCATTTATTCAAACAATAAAACTCGGTTTTATTCCTTTAGGTGCTTGGATGCCTTCTGTATCTATGGCAGTGCTGGAAAGGTGGAGGAGCCGTATGTCACCATCACCCGTAAGAAGCAGATGCCCCGGGAAGGGCAGACTGAGGAGGTGGAGCAGGAAGTGGGCCAGGCAGAGGGGAAGTTAGTCACCCACAGGGCCGCTTTTGCCAGGACATCGGTCATACAGGCCTTCCTGGGCTCTGCACCCCAGCTCACACTACAACTCTACATCTGTGTGCTGCAGAAAGGGGTGTCCATCGGTAGAGGTGAGAACACACAAACACACACACACACACACACACACACTAAGCAGTATCAAGTACATTCTGACAGACCTAAAATAGAGCGCTTCAGGAGACAGACTAGGTTAATAAAGGCTTTTAAAGAAACTGAAAGCTTAGTGCCATAGTGTAATTGGTTTTATGAGCGGCTGACTGTATATCACTTACTATACATACCAGTCGCATTTCAAGGATTTAGAGCAAGACTTTTCTTATTCCTGCTTTGTTTTCGTTCTGTTATCTGGCCTTCTGAAGTACAACTCCCAAAGTGGAGCATTGCAAGCTTATGAGCTTATGACTTTCATGGTTAATGAGTTTTGTCATTTCCCACATTCTCCACCTCATCTGTAAAGTGTTAAATGTCAGGGAGAGCAGTTGGTTTTTACAATATATCATTGAGGCATGTAATGTTTCTGCCCAACCAATATGATCTGTGCACAGTCTCTTTTGCACATTCCTCTTTAGAATAATCTCTCTGTAAGTCCTGTAAACATGGAACTGCTCTCCACGTCACCCAACTAAATTTAACAAGCTCCCCTCAGTGACACATTCTACACACATGCTTGAGTTACATTGAATGCCTCTGAAATGACTTCTAGTTGTGTACTATCTGTTTCCTCTTGTTATCTCAAGGACGCAAACTTTGTTTCTAAGAGTAACAGCTATAGCATGGTTTCAGACAGTATGTGCAGCCCTCAAAAGACAGAAATTATTTATAAACTAGACCACAGATACATTAATTTTGAAATACCCAGAAGCGCTGAACAGTCACTGAAAATAACCAATAAATAACATACATTGCCAGTAGGCTGAGACTATGATACATTTAAAAACTTTTGTATTTATTCAAACCTGGAAACCTGGATTATTTTTTTATTATTATTTTAATTTATTATTATTATTGTAAACCTGGGATTTTACATAAAAAGACCAATAAACATTTACTGCAACATGTACAGTATTTTTTTTATTTTTTATCATTATTATTTTTTGTTAACCTGGAACAAAATAAAGTCATAGGATTTCTTGTGAAAATAACTAATAAACAATATATAATGGCAATATTCTGAAAATATTCTGCCAAAATTCATGTGCATCTATTTAGACATTTCATCTAGATTGTTATGCTAATAATAATAATGAAAATGTAAAATGTATATTTTATTACAAATGCAAGGAAAATGGTCTCTTTTAGACTGTTGGACTCCACTGTATATTGTAGACAGCTTAGGCATTTGCAAGCTATTATTTGGTATAATTAGAGTTTCACTCTCCACCCATCAACTGTCACTCCACACTGAATATTAGGAATTATAGACCCGACGCAGATATGTAGTCATCCGCGCTGCATGAGGAATGTGTTGACAGCCTTGCGGTCTATCCTTGAAAGCAGTATTGCAGATCATAAAGGATAGTGAATCAGTCTGACCCCTTTACCCATGAGGCATAGAGTAATGAAACGGTGTCTGACTTTAGATTAGATGGAAGGCTGATGGAGGCCATATGTTTGCACTGCTGGTGGATTTGGGCCTTCAGGGTATCTGCTTTTGTTATCTTTTACTACTTAACAACAATAGTAAACAGTAGTAGTAAATAGTAAATTATGTAACCAAATGGCAACATATTCTGTGCCACAGTTATAAAGGCCCAAAACCAAATAAAAATAAATAAAGAAATGAATAATGATTTTATAAAGCAAATACAGTTAAGTTTTCATTAAATTGTGTCCTGAATTTATTTTGGTATTGCTTTTTTGTGTTATTTGTCTTTTATTTATTTATTCATTCTTTTCTGTTTGAAATGTGGAAATGAAGAAAGTATCAAGTTGTTTATTTGTGTATTTATTTATACATGTGTTTTATTATCTGCAACATGGAAATGTGTTGGGTATAATTTTTTTTAAAATTTATTTATACTTTTGTTTTTATTTTTTATATTTTTCATGCATTTATTTATTTATTTATTTATACTTTTGTTTTTATTTTTACATTTCCATGCATTTATTGTTTTCCAAATTTATTCGTTTATTTTTACATTTATTTATTTTTACTTTTCTATGTGCCACATGGGAATGGAGAAGGTCATATATAGTCATATATTTCTTCTTTTTTTCTGTCTTTCCTTGTTAAATTGTTTATTTATAATTTCTGCTTGTTTGGACCTCTATACACACTGGAGTGGTTTATTTATTCAATACCTACTTATCTAATGCAAATGTTTGTTCAATTGCTCTTAACCACAAAGTATGTTTGGATTTAACGTGAACATGTTTAATTCTTTTTGCTCTTTGCCAGGCACACTGATGGTAATTTCCCTTCTCTCGATTGTATACGGAGCCCTACGCTGCAACATTCTGGCCATAAAGATACGCTACGATGATTACGAAGTCTCCGTGCATCCGTTGGCATACCTGTGTGTGTTCCTGTGGCGAGGGTTTGAGATCGCCACACGCGTGGCAGTTTTGGTCCTCTTCAGCTCTGTGTTGAAGGTGTGGGTGCTTCCGGTGGTGTTGGCCAACTTCGTCCTGTTCTTTCTGCACCCGTGGGTTCTCTTCTGGAGCAGCCGCTCTCCTTTCCCGGAGAACATTGAGAAGACGTTGACCCGTGTCGGGACCACTATTGTCCTTTGCATGTTGACCTTCTTGTACGCCGGCATCAACGTGTTCTGCTGGTCTGCCGTTCAGCTTAGATTGGACGACCCTGATCTGATTGATAAGGGTCAGGCGTGGAGGCGCCTCGCTGTGTATTATTCCCTCCGTTTTGTCGAGAACACGGGGTTGACTTTGATGTGGTACGTCCACCGGACTGAGTTCTACCAATGGGTGGACGCTCCTGTGTTAGAACTGTCGCTGTTGTTGGGTTATGCCACAGCTGTTTTCTTTATGTTGCTCTTTTACCAGTTTTGCCACCCTTGCAGGCAACTCTTCTCATCCAGTCCAGCCCAAGGCTTTTGGGAATGCTGTGGATCCCTCTGTATGCTTCGTGGGACGATTTCCCAGCCGGGCTCCATGAGGACCAAGCCACCAGGGAAAGACACTGGAGACGATCCACCCTGCGTTACCAAAGGGGACATTGGACAGAGTTTGTGCGGCGCTGTGTGAGCAAAGCACATCTTAAAGAAATAGTTCAACTAAAAATGACAAGTCTGTCATCATTTACTCACCTTCATGTCATGCCAAACCTGTATGAATTTATTCTTCTCCAGAAGAAACGTTTTTTTGAACTCCATTCAAAAAGGGAGAAATAAAATTAAAATGTTGGATTCCTGCCTTAATGGTGGAATGTAAAAGTCAACGTTTGTTGTACTTTGAGATGAATATACTTTTTCTTGTTTGGTTTACAAGGCAAACGAGCCAGCATGTTCCACTGAAGTGCATGTGAAATTCCCTACCGAGATGAAACCGCTGCTTTTGTCATGTGATGTGGGAGCGCTCTGTCCCTCGTACGGTGTTGGTTTGATTAATGTTATAGCTGTCTCTGTGTATGGATTGTTTAAAGCAGATTTATTTAAACGATTGTATTTAAGCTGTTGATTTTTCCATCACCTTGGGGGCATTGCTTTCTGAAAAATGTTTGACAACCTCTCAGGTTCATTATTAATACTTTCTTCTAGTTCATCTTATTGCTCTACTCATACTGTGTGTAAGACTGTGAAATTAGTCCTGATTGGTCATATGACAGTGTCCTATCATATGATAACATATGGCCTAAATTCAAGCAAATGCCTGAAATTTAAGGACTAATGGATAGAGAGAATGACAGTTGGGTTGCCAGGACCTTCAGAATCCTGCAAAGAATGATTTAATCGATTGCTTTTTCTTTCCTTTGTTTACACTCCTGTTTTGCACTTGTCTCATCTGGAGGCCTCTTTTGCACATTATTCTGATTTTTATTACAAAAAGTAAAAAAATGTCATTATTTTCTTTGAAGGCGGTAGATGATTGTATCCTAACTTTACTGCCCCCTTGTGGGGAGTTGAATTGTTTGCGTTCACTCATTTTGCAAGACTTTGTGATTGGGTTACATCTGGAAACTCCCTCAAAATATGTCCTTCAGCGCACTGTATAGAGCACATCACTGCTTTTGATATGTGCAACTGTCAGCTAAACCCATAATAAAAAATAAAATTAATAAAGGAGAATGTTATTTTGTCCATGGTGGTACACAGTTTATTGAACTTGTTGTTATTTATTTATTTAGAAACATTCTCATTGTGTTTACTGAATGTTTTCTATGTGTGACGCCAGTTTTTTTTTCTGATAACTTAAATTAAAACCAAATTACAATTATATATGCTTGAGAAAGTTTTTTTTTTTTAATTATTTAAATCAACCATAAACGTTCTGACACTACAACAAATAAAAATGAATGACAGGCTTGAATATAAATCAGAAAGAGAACTGAGAATCATCTGACCATCCCCTTTAGGTTGAGGAACTTTGCTTGATGGTTTCTCATGGTCTCACAGTTGTGACAGTATTTCCTGATTTGCTTCTCTGCTTTATATACCAAATCCCCTTTTGTCTCGTGGCATTCTTCAAAATCGTTCATCCACACTTCTCTTGATTTTCTCTTTCTACACAGCTCAACATCATGGGAAACTTTGCTGCAAATGAAGGACTATCCATTTTTGTTATTGTAAGCTAATGGAGTTAGACATTTTAACGTTCTCATTTTTTTAATCTTTATTTTATTATCTTTGGATTTTAAAGTTCTTAATTGTTTTTAATTACATTTGTGTGTGTGTGTGTGTGTGTGTGTGTTTGGCACGTTATTTTTATTTCTTAAACATACTGAAGAACATAGATACTCCTCATGCTTTATGCTTTATACTATATTTACTTAATCAGTCTGCAAATCTTCTCAGATGCTCTCCATTGTGTTTTTCAGCTGGTATGGCTCGGCATCAATGTGTTTCTCTTTGTGCATTTTTATATGGCGTTTTTGGTTGATAGATACTACTATACTAGAGTCATCCTTGGGGTAAGTGTTGAATAATTTATGCATTTTAAACATTTAATTTATTCAGTGATGTATAAATATGCTTAATGTATTATTTTTGTATTTGTTTATGATTGTAAATTATTGTATTGATGTCATTGTGTCACTGATGTCATTTGTAATTGTGATAATTTGTGTAATTACACTCCAATGTTAATTATGTTAAATTATATTGATAATCTAATTTCATATATGTATATTGTACTAAGCTAGTGGATTGTTCTCAGAATTTAGAAAAGTACAATTCTCATATGTAGACCTATATATTGTTACATTGTACAAGTACAGTAATGCAAAATGTTGTTAAGAGCTTAAAATAGGAAATGAAACTTTCTCTTGTCTCTATGGCTCATTTTCACTCTCTCTCTCTCTCTCTCTCTCACTCACTCACTCAGCATGCTCTCTCATGGGCCAGAGCTCCAGCTGCATGTCTGAATTTTAACTGTATGTTGATCTTGCTGCCCGTCTGCAGAAACCTGCTCTCGTTTCTACGCGGATCCATACAGGTCAGGAAAAGAGCAATAGAGCGAAAGTGAAAGGCTTAGCCACTTCAGGTAATGAAAGTGAAAAAGCCTGAATCTCCTCATTAATGGTTTGTGTGTGTGTGTGTGTGTGTGTGTGTGTGTGTGTGTGTGTGTGTGTGTGTGTGTGTGTTCGCAGTACTGTAGCCGCACTGCAGCCCGTCAGCTAGACAGAAACCTCACTTTCCACAAACTAGTGGCCTACATGATTGCCCTCCACACAGGTACAACAAGAAAGACTATTCACTTACCTCACAATCTTTTTTCAATTTTCAAATCTTTCCTCAAACCCTAAAATCTGAACTCAACGAAAAGGTACAAAAATATACCTTTAAGATACTAATATGTAACTTTTAGGGATAAATAAGGTACAAACCTTTTGTACCTATTTGTATAACCCCAGTGACAGTTTGTACTGTTTTTCTGGGAGTATATATTATATTTTATGGATGAAATTCTATAAATCTTGCTAATGATATCTTGTATATTCTCCCAGCCATTCACATCATAGCTCACTTGTTCAACTTTGAAAGATTCATGGATTCCCAGCTTATGATCAACAGCAGTCACCTGCCTTACGTGCTTTCTCAGATTGGCAACAATGACAACAGATCCTACCTGAACCCTATCAGAACCAATGAGACGGTGAGGTTTTTACACATTTTGTGTTTGAGTTACACAGTCTCATTGTTAACAGAAGTCCCCATTAAAACTCTGTTTCTGAGGCAGCATCTTGTTCATTGCGCAAGGAACCTCCAACTGATCTCACTTCAGCCCCGTAGGATAACCTCCCACTTCCACCCACGGTTACATCACATAACCATCATGCTGCTGCCGCTGTTGTGATCACATGATTTAAAAAATTCTGTTGCCATGGTTTTGCTATGATGACCCGTGGACAATAACCAGAAATAGAACATTGAGAGGATGAGAAGTCCATGATCATAACAAAAGCATTAATAGTGCCATGTTGAAACACAATCATCACATACATCCTATGACCGATATAAAAAGATCTACTGTATTTATAGCTGCTATTGAGAGTAACTATAACAGATTTGAACGATTTTGTGGGTTTAGGGGGAAAAAATAAAAAGATTGTTTTACCTCTACACACTATCTCTGTATACACTACCATTTGGGATCGGGAAGATATTTGAAATGTTTCGGAAAGAAGTCTCTTATGCTCACTAAGTCTGCATTTATTTGATCAAGAATACAGTAAAAACAGTAATATTATGAAATATTATTATATCAGTGTCACATGATCCTTCAGAAATCAATGAAAACAAGTGTGAAAACAGTTGTGCTCCTTAATATCTTTGTGGAAACTGATTTTTTTTTTTTTAGGATTCAGTTTAAAAGTTTAAAATAACAGCATTTATTTTAACATTATAAATGGTTACTTTTGATTAATTTATCTCTTTGTTGAAAACTGACCCCAAACCTTTCTACGGTAGTGTATATGAGACTGAAATTTAATGAATTTAGATTTTTGCAGTCTACTTCATCTTTGTTTCTTTTTAATGTAATGTTGCTTTTATTGTATGTTGCATTTTGAGTAATGTTTTATGTTGTCATTTTTGATTTCCCAGAACCCAACTATAGTGATGTTTACTACTATAGCAGGACTGACGGGGGTGGTCATCACCCTCGCCCTCATCCTCATCATCACTTCCTCTATGGAGGTCATCAGAAGGTCATATTTCGAGGTGTTCTGGTTCACCCATCACCTGTTCATCGTCTTTTTCATCGGTTTGGTGGCTCATGGAATCGGGTGAGGGCTTAGTTCAATTAATATTTGTATTTTTTGTTAATCAAAACCAAAACTACATCTGTAGATCACAATATGACAGTGACAGTTATGTGAGGCCAAGTATGGTGGCCCATACTCAGAATTTGTGCTCTGCATTTAACCCATCCAAGCAAACACACACCCAGAGCAGTGAACAGCCAATGCTGCAGCACCCAGGGAGCAGTTGGGGATTTAGTGCCTTGCTCAAGGGTCTCACCTTAGTCATGGTATTGAGGTGGAGAGAGCGCTGGTTATTCACTCCCCCCACTGACAATTCCTGCCAGACCTGAGACTCAAACCCACAACCTTCAGGTTACAAGTCCAACTCTCTATCCATTAGGCCACGACACAACAATATGATTTTTCTATACTTTCATTCAGCAACAATGCGTTAAAAATGGTCAAAAATGACAGTAGAGATGTGTTGGATCCAACTTGAAGTTGATTTGAGATTTTTTATTTTAAATAAACGCAGTTCCTTTGAACTTTCTATTCATCAAAGAATCTTGAAAAAATGCAATGCAAATATTTCCACACAAATATTAAGCAGCATAACTGTTAATAGTCAATGTTTAATGAGCACCATATTAGTATGTTAGAATAATTTCTGAAGGATCATGTGAAACCAAACCTTTGTAGTTTGGTAGTGTATATACGTTATATCAACTTTTGTTGTATACTCTTTTGTTAACCAATAGTTACAGCCTAGCCACTAGCCAGCATGAAAGCATGCAGACTGCATCTGAATTAAATATAGTAATATGCAAAATGTGATTTAATCACTGGATCCACCAGAATTTGGAATGACAGGTGTCACTCACAGTGATTGGATACTTTTCTTTTACCTTTCATTTGTACTGTTCAAAGTTGAGCAATTCTCAACTTTGTTGCACACTCCGCTTTCTCAACTCCACTGTCAATACCACAATTCCTCTTGCACACATTCTGCTCAGCACTAATAAGGGATAATTTGAAAACACAAACACCCACTCATTTCTGCTCATTCATGCCAGTGAACACATGGCTAGACATACAGTTTTAAGCTAATAAAAGGCAGGTTTTCTAGCAGCCTTTAATGAAGCATTATAACACATCTCAGTCATAAGACATGTTGACAGGCACATAATGCTAGCAAGAGAATTACCATGCATTATTTATTCAATAACAGTGCGTGTGTGTCTGTGTAGGCGTATCGTGCGAGGCCAGACTGTGGAAAGTGTATTGGTTCACAACCCAATTAAATGTCACAGCAAGTTCGAGACCTGGGGTCAAAATGGCACCGTCTGCCCAGAACCTGTCTTTGCTGGAAATCCACCGATGGTATATCCCAACATAATCTCAATCTCAAATACATCTAGCATTTCATTCATCATTTTGATGGCATCTCAGCATGTACTTCCTCTTACAGACATGGAAGTGGGTGGTTGGCCCCATGTTTCTATATTTATGCGAGAGACTGGTGCGTTTCTATCGCTCGCAGCAGAAAGTGGTTGTCACCAAGGTTAGTCAATAAAGCTGTTTGATTAGCAAACAATAGATTTCTTCCTCTCTTACTGTATTGCGTCAGTTTACAGGTGGTGATGCACCCATCCAAGACCCTTGAGCTGCAGATGAAGAAGAAGGGCTTTAAGATGGAGGTCGGTCAATATGTTTTCATGCAGTGCCCGTCTATCTCTCAGTTAGAATGGCATCCATTTACCTTGACCTCTGCCCCGGAGGAAGACCACTTTAGCGTGCATATCCGAATTGTAGGAGACTGGACACAAGCCCTTTATACAGCCTGTGGAGGTGACAAAACCGTGGTGCTGGATGCTTGGACACTACCAAAGTAAGATTAATTTTGCCAGAAATTAACATTCTGTCAGCATTTACTCACCTTTATGTTCTTCCAGACCTGACTTTCATTATATGGACAAGAACATTCTTTAAACGAGCCCTATTATGCCCCTTTTTACAATATGTAATATAAGTCTCAGGTGTCCCCAGAATGTGTCTGTGAAGTTTCAGCTCAAAATACCCCACAGATCATTTATTATATAATTTTGCAAATGAGCTGCTGCTCCCCGCCCCTTTTTCAGATACTCTGCAAAAAACATCTGTTTAGTTTTGATTATCATGTCTATTGCGCTGAAATTATGTGTTTTAAAGCTATATCAGTTTAAACTTCTAATATACGGTTTTCTGAGTGCACACATCCAAAACACAGAAAGCGGTTGTCACATGGCATGTGAGTGCTAAGTTCTCTTTCATGCCTTATTGCGCTTAAACATTCAACATTCAAATTTACAAATAAGTTTGTTAAAACACACACATGAGTTACAAAAACAATCGGTTATGTCTGTGAAGGTAAACAGCTGGGAAGGAAATCACATGTTTATATTAGATCTGTGTGGCAGCAGTGTAATATACAGTAAATAAATCAATAAATCCTCTGCTCTCTTGTCTTCTGTGAGGCTGGGGTTCTAAATAGTGTTCTGTGCTTGTCAGTGCAGTCAAAGACAGAACAGTTAGTATGCTTTGCTCGAACTTTCACCATGGTCTTAGAACTGGTACACCGTTGTCGCTTGCAAAAACAAAATGATGGCGCTGTGGTTGGAAACTTGCAGATTAACTTTGCACAATTTCTCGTCCGAAATTTTTGCACGTTAAAAAATGAATACGACCTTACATTGTGTCAGTCACGTTTACACACTGCCTCCAAAACTCAGGTTCAGACCAGAAATTCAGACCAGATTCGATTTTCTGCGTTTTCACATCCGTAGCAAGCATTTTGATAGGAAAGGATGACGTAAATGAAAAAAAATTTACTGGGTTAATCTTTTTCACCTTTTCTGGGTTGGTAGATGCAATGGGATTATAGCACTTAAAGACAGGTTTTAGATTTTCATGATGTCACCTTTAAAACAACTTAAAAAAAAAAGTCATATAGGTTTGGAATGACATGAGGGCGAATAAATGATGAAAAAATGTTTGTCTTTTTAATGTCAGGTTTATATCTTGAATAACACAGATGTAGTGCTTTTAATAGTACTAGTAAGTCTCACTTGTAAAATGGCAAAATACATGTGTAAAAAGGGGACGTGGGCGTACAATCACAGTTGAGAAAAAAGAGAAGTGTTGGGAGACCAGCTTTCTGTTTGAGAAGATGGAAGGCAATATGTTGATTTGAACATGAGTGAATTTTTCTTGCTATTTCTCCTTATGCGTTTCCTAATTTCTTCCTCCTACAGTAGAGAACTAAAAGAATACAAACACACAACATGATGCTCAGTCATTAGTAAATTTTAATGTCTGTTTTTCTCTGTGCAGGGTGGCTGTGGATGGGCCGTTTGGGACGGCCAGTGAGGATGTCTTCCGTTATGAAGTTGTGATGCTTGTGGGCGCCGGTATTGGTGTGACACCTTTCGCTTCCGTTCTGAAGTCTGTGTGGTACAAACACGTCCAGGAGAACAAAAACGTCTTCACCAAAAAGGTGATAAATGGCACTAAGTTTAGCGATTCAGGCTTTGAATGAGAGAACAACATCTTTGTTTATTTTTCAGCCTTATTCATTAAAACTCCTCAATGTCAGTTTTTAAGGCAAAGCGCTACAGGCGAATATGGTAAAAAGTGTACGTCATCAAACTTCTACAGTTGATTAATCGCAGTACATTAATACAATTGTTATGTATTACAAGTTTGCAATTGAGGCATAATGTAATGAAATATGCACTGTTTTGTTTACATTTCCAGAATAGAAGTATGAACTGGATTTTTTTAGTTTTATTTTGTTGATATGTTAGTTCCAGGTTTTTACACAGGGGATTTTGAACATCTCTTTTCATTACTCTGTATAAAAGTGAAGTTAAAGTGGAGATTTATAGCTCAGTGCATGAAAAAGCCTCAACCATTAAAAATATGTATTGTAATTCAACTCTACAGATGCATATAGATAAAGTGTAATTAAATAAACACTTAAATGTGTATTATTTGGGTTGTTTTCTTTCCGCTAGTCTGAAAGAAGTCAAGTTATGGAAGCAAAATAGCTTTGAAATTCAAAATTGACTAGTGCCTCAAAAATGTAATGTTCTGACCCCTTGACCTCTGCAGATCTATTTCTATTGGCTGTGCCCGGAGACGCAGGCTTTCGAATGGTTTGCAGACCTGCTGCAGAGTTTGGAAAGGCAGATGATGGAAAAAGACATGAGGGATTTCCTCAGTTACAACATCTATCTAACGCGCTGGAAAGATGCTGAGGTGGGCGAAAAGACAAGGCACTGTGAACTATTTTGAACTTCTTGAAATACAAAAATACTTTGACACTCATTATTTCGGTTACTGTTTAAAGGCGGCCCATCTTAGAGTTCAATATGAGGCAGAGAACGATCCCATCACCGGGCTTAAGCAGAAGACTCGGTATGGTAAACCCAACTGGGACAATGAGTTCAGTGCCATCGCTACTCAACACCCAGGGTACGTAGGGTGTGGTAAATAACAGCAGTGTGGTATATTTTTGAACAAATAATAGAATGTGGTAAATAAGGCTTTCTCCACTTAATGTGCATTAATAACTAATATTTTTTTCCTCTTCCTTCTTTCAGTTCAAAAGTAGGCGTTTTTCTATGTGGTCCTACGGCTTTGGCCACAGCTCTGGGGAAGCAGTGTATTTCACACACTGAATCTGGAACAGAGTTTATATTCAACAAAGAAAACTTCTGATATGCTTCACGAAGTGTGTAAATCAATGTAAATGCTGCAAAAATGTCTTCTTAATGAGTCTTTTGAATTGTTTTCTTAAAAATATTGACAAATCCTTAAACCACAGCATAAGCCATTCAGACTTGCTTTCAAAGATTATATCTTGTTTAAATAGATTTTGTCTCACTGCATTGGTAGATTTTGATCAAGTTTTTATTTTCGGTTCCAAATGAAATTCTTGCTAAGATATATATATATATATATATATATATATATTTTGCAGTGCAAGTTTGTCATTATTATGTTGTATTATTGGTCTAGATATATCACGGCTGTGCATGATGCACAATTGATTTTTATGTACTGTGCTGTATTTTACTGTGAAACTATCTTGTTTTCCAAACCTGCTTCCTCTTTCTTAAGTGGAATTTAAATAAACCTTACAAAATCTTTTAAGTTTAGCGATATGGGGGGCCATTTAATTAAACCATAATGTTACAATACAATCCATGCCACTATAAAACAGTCAGATACTGAATTGAATATGGTGTTATAGTGGGTAATTTTATGTGGGCTGTATAGATGGACTTCAGTTCATTTATAATTTTTTGTTAGCAAATTTATTGGGTGCTGGCTGATTTCAAATTTTAAAGAAGGAGAAAGATTTAGTTTCAGTTCCCAAAAATAAAGTTTAACAGATATTATGCCATAAAGTGACATCCTTGCATTGTTTGTAAATTCCCCCTCATAGTTTGTATTTGGTTGAGTGTTTAAATACATTTTCAGATATGAAAAATGCCTTAAAATTCCAAAGACCAAAAAAAAACAAACATCCTGATTATTTATTTTGGATTGATAAACCCAAATCAGACCACTTTAATAATTAAGCATCAACATATTTGCATTCCATCCTATACAGAGCAAAGGTGCACGTTACCTTTGCAAGTCCAAAAAAAACAAACAATTTAAACAAAAATGGCAAATAAACATACAATGTGGTAGACAGGCATTTGCAATACAGTTTAAAGTTTATAGATCAGGCAAAACATGACAAGTTGAACATGGTTTTAAGCCAGTATTGAAGCAGAGGATGTGATGGTTAGAGTGAAGGTGTTTTTATCCTTCTGTGTCTGTGTATGTCTCGGCCCTGATTCCTGTTCATAGCGCAACAGCCACTGCAAACACACTGACGACGCAGTACATGGTGCGGTTCTCCCACCTGACTGTGCAGCTTCCTGCAAAAACAGACACACACATATTAGAATGAAATCAAATGCACACAGTGCATTATCTCATTTAGTTTGAAAAATTGTGATACTTAAAAATACTGATTTTTTTGTTTTTTTTTTAAAGAAAAAACTTTATAGTTTATTATAAAGATCTATTGTTTATTACAAATGCAATAAATAAAATAGAACACGTTATACTTTTTTAAAAATTATTTGACAATTATCCCTTTTTTTCCCCCTTCATTTTATAAATATTCTACAGGTATCTTTTACAAAGCTTGATTCTCCCATGGAATTTAAAAAAACTGCAACTTTTTATCTTACAATTTAGACATTTTTCCTTGCAATTCAGTGTTTATATCTGACAATTCTGACTTTTTTCCTCTGAATTGTAAGATATAATCTTGCAATTGCAAGAAAATGTCTGAATTGTGAGATAAAAAGTCAGTTTTTTTCACATCTTTTTGACTTTTTATTCTGTGGAGGAAAAAACAAACAAACAAACAGAACTGAGATATAAACTCAGAATTATGATAAAAGTTTATATCTTGCAATTCTTAAAAATTTTGAGAAATAAAAGTCCAAATTCTGAGATATAAACAGAACTGCAGGAAAACATTCTAAATTGTGAGATTTGTAACTGTCGCAATTACCATTTTCATTTCCATAATCTTTTTATGAGACTACATGGAACTGTTACAAATCAATTGTCACACAACACACATTTAAAAAAAAAGGAATAAAAAAAAACCAAAATTATAATAACATTTAATACAAATTTTAAATATTTAAGAATAAAATAGTATATATTTTAAAATATGGACATATAATATTAACTGCATATTCATATAAGGAAAATAATGCATGTTCCATGTACAACTAATATGGAATGCATCTATTTAAACTTTAGAAGTTTAAAAGTTAGAAGACCAATGTGCCAGTGTGACTATGAAAGCACAAAGCAGCTATATAGAACTAGAAGCTTTACCATCAGTGGTAGTGTCCCAGTAACAAGAGTTGGCTGTGTGAAGACCTGCGCCGCTTTTCTGCATCACAGCACAGTTGACTGAAATTTTTACACAATATATACAATCAACAACAGCACTTTTGGCCTTGTCAAAACATGACATAGAGCCCTATAAATATATCATAAGATATATAACCTATTAGATATTTGCATACAAGATGAACTCAAATGGAAAAGCTCATACCAATGTACTTGAAGGGTTTCCCCTGTTTGACTAACTGAGTGAGAGTGTGTTCGACTATGCTGGCTGTCCACTGGTTGACTTTGTTCTGGCTGTAGTCCACGCCTCCAATAATACCCTCAATGCACTGACCGATAAACACACACAGACAGAGTTAATGGAGCAGACTTGCACTCAAATAAATAGGCTAGCATTAATCCTGCAGGCGTGAGTTAGACATGAGACTAACAACAAAGCAATTCATTCAGTGAGACACACAACAGCTGATGTAGGGTTTTTAATGTTGTTATACGTGTGTGTTTGGTTTTATAGTGAATTTTACCTCCTTTACAACATTACTTGCATCATCTGGACTGAAAGACACCTGAAATGAAAGATTTTAAAAGACAAACACAAGCTGTCAAATGGGTTTAATAATGCATAAACACCCGCATCCATTAGCTCAAAATGTGTACACGCAAGTCAGCAAAAAAATCTCAAAATACTAATGAATAAAGGTTTATGAATACAAAAATGTTGTTTAATTCACAGTTTGCTTTATGATTCAAGTTAACGTTATGATTTGGCCACACCCTGAACCATTTTATGTGAAAACGTACAACACAATAATATAAAACATAAATCAAATTGAACGTTCAGTCATCTATATATATGCAAATGTTGTAAAGACGCGAAAATATGTACGTTTGTGGATGATGAAGCAATATTTTGTTTCTGTCCGGATGAAGCGGTTAGCAAGCTAGCATTGCATGCCAGTCTACGGTTTACAAGTTTTAAAGAGTTAGACAGATAATAAACATTTATACCATATCAAGCCTTATATAACACCTACTTCATCTCCAGAATGATACTCCTCCATCTTTTTAGCTTGAAAACCAAAAATCTAGACAACAAACTCAGCTCAGATGAGTGTAGCTGTTCTCTCACTGACTAAAGGCTGACTATAGCAACACACTTACGATTGAGTGCTGCCACCTAGTGGCGCTCCTCCCACTCACTATCTATCTATCTATCTATCTATCTATCTATCTATCTATCTATAATAAAAAAGTAAAGAAAATGACAATTTTGAGATGTTTACTTGTATCAAGTCGAATACAAAGGTTGTGAGATGATTCTTACAAAAATGCCATTGACAAAAATGTATCACGTTACCTTGAACAATACAAGATTTTTATAATATATAAAGTGCACAGGTGCTTTGACTCTTTCAATAAATTTAAATAAATAGGTATAAAACATTTGCACACATACATAATTGTATTTCTAGATATACTGCACATATTGGTAAATTTACTCCCAAGTTATGACTTTGAGAATGTATTTGCTAAATCAGACACTGCAAACATATAAAGGGAAAAACATTATACAATGTAGTACCAAAACAAAACCATTATGGCTCACAGCTATACTTAAATCAATCTCCCAAACTCAGTTTTGTTAAAGCTTGTTATTTTCTGAGGTCTGCTTTGCAGCACAAGGCACAGTACAATTAACACCACCAACACCAACAGGATGATGCTTTGTTGAACTGCTGATTCTATTAACTCTGATCCCTTTTTTCAAGTCAGAAGATGGTTTCAAACAAGGTGTCAAAGCAGATTGCAAGTGGCTGAATGTGGTCGACTGGATGCTGTGGTCTGTGCTTCACTGCTAGAACTCTCTGGCTTTCGAGTCTCTGGGATTTGAGGGGGACCGTCAGCTGCTGGTTTGCCTGATGTGGTGATCTCTGCCTGATTGCCTTTGGTGGAAGCTCTCTTGAAAAGAGAAAGCTGAAAAAGCCAGGTAGGAAAGAGGCCAAACAATGGACGTGTTATGCACGCTTATGGGTATATAATAAAGATTCAAATGTTTGAGTGGTTAAATACCCTGTTTCTGGAGCCAAAAAGAACCTTTGGCTTGTCTTCTGTAACCCCATTCCTCTCTGACTGTGTTTCCTCTTTTATAAGAGTAGCAGGATCAGAATCTTCAAAAAAAGAGAAAGACAGAAAAAGCTGCTTAAATAAGCAATTTGCATTGCAATTACGCTCTTAGAAGATATATAGAATATAATATAAAAAGGTTATTGCATGTTTTTATCTCACAATTCAGTTTTTTTTCTTGCAATTGTGAATTATAAACTAGCGATTCTCACTTTTTGTCTAACTATTTTCTCAGAAAGGGGTCTAAAAATGCAGAAACAAATGAGATGTCAACTCAGAATTGGGGGGAAAAAATTTGCAGTTACCCTTTTTATATTTTTATTCTGTGGTGAAAATAAGCTTCCCTATATACAGTAGATGACCTCAAAACTAACAGACAGACTAAAAACCACAAAACTCATTTTGGTTTTCTGTATAGGAATAGTGAAAATGAAAAAAGGATGCTAAAAAGTAAAAAAACCTTTTTTTAGTCCATCGGGTACAGATGCATCTTTTATTATCAGCTTTTTCTGTAGGAGTAAGAAAATAACATCACAAAAACGAATCAAAGCAATACTGCAGTTGTTTACTGATGTGACGCTAAATCATTATGTTCATGCATAATTAGTCTAAATGGTATGAATGAAGGGTTTCAGGGCACCTGTATGTCTGGCTCTGTAATGCTTTGCTCCTGTTCCTCTGTCTCTTTTCTCTTCTCATCACACTTTTCACCCTCTTCTTCTTCCTCTGGATGCTCTTCCTCATCTTCTTCATCCTCCTCTTCTTCCTCATCCTCCTCTTCTTCATCTAAATATTCTTCCTCCTCATCTTCTCCTTCTACCTTTCCATTCATCTCATCAGTCCGGAGCTGGAGAAATGGATGGTGGCCATGCAAAAAAACAAAAAAAACAAAAAACGACACAATCAGTGACTAAACAGATGACTGTGAAACGCGAAAAGAGGGTTAAAAGCACTAGAATAGCAGGAGAGGGTTCATGTGAGTTGATTGGTTTTTGTAAAATTAAAACTAGCTAACAAACTACATGTATAAACACGCGCACACAAGTACAGTGAGTAGGCACATGAACTAGGGATCTATTTAGGAGGAGCACCTCTACAGAGACAGTATATAAAGAGAGCAGCCTCACCTGTCCGATGAAGGATTTTCAGTACTCTGCCTGATTGCAACGGCTTTGCAAGTTGGTGATATCTCAAATGGCTTTCTATATTTGCATATTTACAATTCAAATGAAAATTTGCTTTGTAAATATGTTATATTCTGAAATTCTCAGGTACTGCATGATAGCTTTCAATAAACAGTCATGTAATGTGTATTTTT
>JAFVLL020026759.1:0-14188 GCA_021397915.2 Tor tambroides
TTTTATTTCCCTCACTCGTTTCCCCTCCCCTGCTTTTCTAACACCCAACCTCTCCACCCCCTACTCTAACTCTCCATCTAAACAGCCCCCATCCTGCTCTCAGTTCTCTTTTAAATAGTGCCGGAACATGCTGCATATGGTAGATCTTGCCTCTCCTTGTCACTATACTTAGTAACATACGCAGTTAGGTGTGAGAGAAGAGGAGGAGCGAATAGTGCTTGAAGGTTTATGAAAAGTCTATAGCGTACTAGAGTGCAATTTGGATCAAACCTTTTACGGTATTTCAAAGGACACTAGCTTAGCTATCTGTCTGCAGTTGTCGAACTCGTATTGAGCATATGATTTATCTTGGTTCTGGGACACGCCAGGATTTCCCCAGTGGTTCAAGTTTTGTTCTTCCCTCTTGAGCTTTTCATTAATTTTCAAGAGCCGTGTTCAGGCTTCCTGAGGCACAACCACAGAAATGTTTAATTAGGAGGTCCCATCATTCAGTGTGGAGAGCTGGTTTTAGCCAGCAATGTCCTCTGTCATCTCACGGCTTTGTCCTCCACTGCTGCGTCTCTCTACCTGCAGTAACAATGCTACCACTGCAGTCCGCCCACCCCTACACAGCGATAATTACAGTGCTCAAGGCACTATCTAATCTCTCAAAGTAATGTTTTCACATCGTTTAGTGTAATGTCTCTGTTAAATAATGTAAATCTCTAGTTGGTAATTGTCCTGAGGCTTCTCCTCTCCCACCTTCTATAGCTCGCGGCAGTGTTGGGCGAACCTTTGAGGATTACAAAAATAGGTTTCTAACTTGCATTAGATTACTAAAAAACATCTCTGGAAAAGATGTAAAAAATCCTTAAGATTGTGTAATGCTTGCAAGAATCTTTTATTATTGTGAAGTACAATTCAATTAATGTGTCCACAGTCTAACATATTAGCGTTCAAATGCTCTCTGTATTTATGAGCATTGTGAAAATTGACTATTTGCCAGGTGTAATGCACTCTAAGTAATGCATCAGCTTGAGGCCCACCCCTTAGCCAAACAGCACCATTAAAAAACACATTTTAAAGTTCATGGGGCTGCAAAAACTAGCAGTCAGTGAACCACTCATTCAAGAAAATTTAAAAACATCACCCCAACACCTGAGACCTTATAAAATTAATCTTCAGAGAAAGCCACCCCTCATCAAAATGAAAAAATGGGTGTTTTTGCAGTTTGCTTTGCAATGAGCGTTATTATTTTGATGTGTGTGATGTGAATGGAGGCTTTCATCAGGATGAATACTTGGGCTTAACAAACACAGTTTCACCCAATCTCCTGTTAATCTTGAGTACCTATAGAGTAGTACTGCATCCTTCATATCTCCGAAAAGTCTTTAGTTTTATCATATTTATAAAAGAAAGATACAGCTTTACGATTCTTTCCGAAAACAGCCGAGCTCCTGGAGGCGCGGCATGGGCGGTGCTAAAGAGTGACGAGCACTTGAGCACCGATTGAAAACAAAGCACAGACATTTGATGCCGTTTCACTTACCGCCTGCAGTTCCGAATCATGTTCGGGGTCTTTTATAGCTGGGACCGCTCCATCTTTCAGTATCAAACGATATGCAAATCAAGCGTCGAACTGGGCCTTGTTTATAAAACGTTCAACAAACACACTTGCAAAACTCCGTTGCTGCCCTGGAAAAACAAAATTCATCCACTGTTTACGTAACGCTGGGTTCTTCGGGAAGCTGAACAAGATTACCGTTCCCTCGCAACCAAGAACACACTTCTTCAGAGACAGTCTTCCTGAACGAGTCCCATGCAGTGCAGCTGAATGTAGCGCGTTGATGGACGCGCTCTTGCGCTCGCTCTGGCGCTCTTCCGGGAGAAATGCCCATATAAGGAGTTCCACACTTCATTACGTCATGAAGAGCCATGATCGAAAAAACTTTCCGGAAACCCAGAAGTGTGCATTTGGCACAGAAATACTCTGTTATACGTTAAATCGTTTTTTGAAACTCTGGCCATGTTTAGCATGAGAATCCAACTCTTTAACAGTGTAAATAACATGCAAGAAACAGCATTGGACCCCCCCCTTTAACGTCTCCATCAGTGAGGGGGAGGTCAGCCCTTTTTTTTCATGTCAGTGGTCTCTTGAGTTAAATTCCACTCACTCTACTATAAAGGAAGTGTACCATGCATATACCATACAAATGCACCATCTCATTTCCTCCTTTAGGTCAGAGGTCCCCAACCACCGGGTCGCGACCCACTACCGGGCCATGGAAGAATTCCTACCGGGTCGTGAGAAAGTTCTGGGGAAAATGTGGATAGATATGACGCTCTGTTATTTATTGTGCATAAATGATTTTTCTAATTATTCTGTATTTTCGTTGTATGCGATTGATATCGAGTAGCAATTTGACGATTTCAAGTTAAATTAGTAAATAAAAGATTGCTCTGATCTGTCATGACTAGGGCTTTAAACGGATCGCAGTTGATCCGTGATACACGGACCAGGTCCAGACCCCACCGTTCGGCATCTGATTCGCAGATTAATTTGCCAATTTACACGTTCAAGCTATCTAAAACCACAAGAAGACGAAATGAAACAGAGCTCAATTCGTTACTTGCGCGCTGTTCTTGCACACACCCGAAGCACGCACAAGCATAGAGACGTGTTTCAGACAGCGCGGCATACCGATTTGATTCCTCTTTCATGTATCCCTGCATTTAAGATACATATGCATGGGGGTTTGCAGTTACTGGAAATATTTCTGTTTTAAACCATGAAGGCGAGCCAATGGATATCACAAAATCAACGTGCAAACTTTACGCAATAGTTATGCCAGTCTTCAGTCATACAGAAAGTGAAAGTAAAAAAAACTGATACTCAGAGACAAGAGACGAATCTACTTTAACATGTGCTGATAACAGTATAAATGAATAGTCCTGTTTTAAAGACCCCATCCACAAACCCACCCCCCCGGTCCGCAAGTTTTTTTTCAAACCGTAACCGGTCCACGGTGTAAAAAAGGTTGGAGACCCCTGCTTTACGTCATAAATTGTGAATGTTTAGTTGAGCCGATTATTGATCAGAGAAAGCAGGGCCAATAATGAATGACTTTGTTGTATTTTACTTCTCTTCTGCAGTTTAAAACAAGTTAGAAAAAAGCTATTAAAGCCGTGTCCATCACAGAGGCCCTGGTTCAACCTCCTAGATCAATGTTTAAGTTGCAAAAATGTACATTTTTTTAATGATTGAACAAATCTCACATGAACGTTAGGTCATTTTTTTTATATAAAGCTATACTGAAATGTGTAACATTTTGCTACGGTTCACTGCAAATGTTGCACAGCTAAGATTTCCAGCCACGATCTGAGAACTTTGACTCAGCTTCACTCTGACA
Organism: Tor tambroides; assembly: GCA_021397915.2. Lineage (NCBI taxonomy): Eukaryota > Metazoa > Chordata > Actinopteri > Cypriniformes > Cyprinidae > Tor > Tor tambroides. The sequence continues at coordinate 3,390 of JAFVLL020026759.1, forward strand.
GTTAGTGCACCACCCGTGGGTAATTCTCTGTAGTTTTGAAAGGTGTCCCGGAAGTGCTGAGGGTACTCCTGTAACAGGAGATCTCATCAATCACACCAGTACCTGACTGACGGAATGGTAATAAGTATTGAGTTAAGCAGGGGTTTTAATTACTATGGGCCTTGGGGTCTGCGCAAAAAGACAAATGACTTTTTTAATGTTATTTGTCTGATTAGTTTTGGCACAGCTTTTAAGTCTAGATGGGATTGATTACATACAACAGACCTGTCTAGAGAGCGAGATTTGATTTCTTAATTGGCGTTGTACAGCAACTTTAAGGTAGGTGGATGAATCAAGACATTTGGTTTTCTTCTTTCAGAATGAAAAACACCCTAAACACACCCTCTATATTCAGTGTACTTGATTATAACACTAGATCCTCCACCCTGTTTTTTTTCTTGGTCTATTTCTCTCTCCCCTGATCCTCAGCCCTTTAAGCATTCCATCATGGAGCGGGTAAAGCTGCTGAGCGGCAGACGGCATAAAAGTGATTTATGAAGGGCCGAACTGAGTGCTGTCGGGGGAAGCCTGTGGCAGCCGGTCCCTCAGCTCTTGGCCATTGTTCCACTCAGCCCCACTGCAGCTGTACCACTGCTCCACTCTGATCTCTCACCTCAGCTCCAAACCCCCCTACACACGTACTGTAATACCCAACGGTAGAGACAACCAACAATATGAGCACCATTGGATCCAGCTCACTGGTTTGGAAGCCATTTTTATTTGAAATTGAGGGCATAGATGTAAATATTTTAATTGTCGATTCTAGTTGGTGAATACTTGGAATACCCGAGAATATTGCACAACAGTCCCATACCAGTGTGTTTTTTTGTTTGTTTTTTCGCATCAGAAAGGTAAGATTTTTAGGGTAAAATTAAGAAACATCAATTACTGCACTACTCTGAAAGTATGGCTGCGCTTCATCCACCCGAAGTTCGAATCTCGTTCATGCTCCTTGTTGATCGTGTCTCCCTTTCTCTCTCCTACTTTACTTTCCACTCTCTCACTGTCATATCCAATAAAGTACAGAAGGCCAAAAATAAATCTAAAAAATATTCAAAAGTGACTCCTTCCCTCAATTTACAACATTTAAGCTTAAAGTAAAGATTTGTAACTTGAGCTGGTCTGATTTCCCAGGAAATGTGTCTTTGCGTGGTTGTCATGTTTGTAAACAAAGAAATGGTAGTTTGAAACAAGCATGTGGTTAATAGACAAGGAACAGTGACTTCACTGTGTAGTTTATGTTAATAAGACAGGAGTGGTGGCTAGCTGTGCCATATTAATAACGTAAATTGTCTGGATGGATTTCAAAATGTCTAAATCTTTATATTCCACTTTTCCACAAATCACCTACAGGACGATCTGCTTGTGTTATTGCAACCAAAAACGGAAAACTATTTGGACAATGCACATTTCAACCTTTCCCCCACATGCATATGTCCACCTCCACTGGGGTAAAGGACTGTAATCAATCAAGCCAGACTATCCAAGGACAAACTGACACAAGCCGAACTGCCTTTTGCCCAATCAAACCACTTGTTCTTGTTCTGGGGGCTGGCCAAGTCATTATTCTGAGCCAATAGTTGTCGTAGTTGGTGACATCATGGTAAGAGACATGACTGTGGATGATATCATGAGTAGCAGTAAGAGAAGTGGTTATAGAAAGTAAGTGAAGCACTAGAATAAATAATAATATTTTATAGCATTTAAATCTGATTTTTTACTTTTTATGATTGCTTTTACCTGCCATTGCTTTAAGAACAGTTTTATTTCTAGTAGTAGCCTTTATCCCTGTTCAAAAAGGATTGATCTTTTTATGATCCTTTTGTAGAATCTACTCAAGATATCAATAGATATTCGGTTGACTTCCAATCACTTCTAATTCCTCCCATTAATGAATCAACATGTATTGGAAAATACATTGAAAATATAAATTGAAAAGACTTCTGTTCAGTGCATCAGTAACATTAACAGTTTGCATACTGACCCATGTTAATAACTGACCCATTCTCAAGTGTTGAATAATTCATAAATGGTTTCCATAGAAACCCATATGGTCACTTGGAGGTCACTGTATCTACTTAACTCAAACTGACAGGTAAGAGAATGATGGAGAAGTTGAGCAGTGATGGCCTCATGATTCAGCTAGCATCTGCACTTTCAGTTCAAAAATAAATCGTTTCTATTCACGGTATTTTTCCAGCATCCACTCAGTTTAAAGATGATTTATCTCTATATAACTATATATTTAACTGTAACTATTTATTTATTTATTTATTTATGGTTGAAAGGCAAATGCAAGAAAAAAAAAAAAACTTGATACAAATAAGTGCCTAAAATCATATGGTATGAAGTTGCATTCGTTTTGTAAGTCATGGTTATATAATGTAAAAATGTCCATAAAAATAACCATGTCATGCTAAATACAGTTCCTATAATTAAAAAAAAAAAGTTAACACTTTAAATTAGGGATCATATTCATTATTAACTAAGAGCCTTCCCTCAATAAACTCCTAATTTGCTGCTTATTAATAGTAAGGTAGTCATCAAGTTTAGGTATTAAGGAATCTAGAATATGGTCATGCCAGAATAAGGCATTAATATGTGCTTTGTAAGTACTAATAAACAGCCAATACGCTAGTAATATGCATGCTAATAAGCAATAAGAGTTGGTCCTTAAAATAAAATGTTACCAAAATAATTTATAGCATGATATAAGATTTTGGTCAGACTCCTAGACTACGATATTAATGCTCTTTACTTGGCAAGACCTATATATATGTTAGATGCATTTTGTGACCATAATACTTGAGCAAGCAGTAAATAGAACCCCACTGCAGATTATTAAATCAACCTTTCAGCAATGCATCATACTGCTGTTAATGGGCATCTAACTTCAAGTACACCCAACTGTTTCCTTAATACATGCTTATTAGACATCTGTCTGCTGGCTTGTTAGTTTAGCGTTTCTTTGCTGCTTGTTTCTGAAGAGTTTAGATACCAGCTGAGCTGCTTTGGTGGATTGAATTTACCCACCTCGAGTAAACAGTTTGGGGTAGCAGTGATGTCTACCACTCCCCTAAGTGAGTCAGCTACCAATTGAAGAATTTTCCTTCACTACACAAAGAAGAAAATTTTCAGTGTTAACTCACTGTCAAATTTCATTTTCCCTCCATGAGTTTGTATTTATGCATTTTAGATCCCTGGAGGTATTTCCATTTCATGTTTTTTGATACATAACACCTGTATATCATGCATAGTCTAAGTGCAACATGGATTTCGTGTTCGAAATACCATGTTTCTTTTGTTTCTTTATTCTTGTAGCATGCAAATCAAATTATTTGTTGCCATGTGAGTGCAGCAATATTTTGGATTTGGAAGTTTTTTAATTTTTTTTTTATCAATATGCCTCTAGGAACAGTTTAGATAATTAGGTCACGGATATTACTGTGCTGATGGGTCCTTCGTTGATGCAGATAATTCGCGTGAGACAGACATACCTGTAAAATTAAGCGAACGTGAGTTTGTAATTTGTTCTGCAATACTTTCTTCCTCACATTTTCACAAAATCTTTTACTATATCAGACTCTTCAGTTACAACCAATGTAAAAATTCAGTAGTTGACCACACTTTTAATGATAATGGATTTTATCACAAGTTCACAACCATATGTCCAATAAAGACAAAGTTGCCCGGAAGTCACATTAAAGAAGGCATTATGCAAGCTGGACTTAATAACAAACACTTCTTCTCTCTGGAATGCAGATCCACTTTCCGTCTTGATTGTTCTTAATTGTTTCAATTACTCAGTCTCATTTCAACCATTGCTCGTTCTGTTTATTCTTTCAAGCAAAGTCTGTTGGCATTATTATACGCATTGGGCTATTAATTATAATCATGTTTGGTATGGCTTACATAAAGGTACCACTCCGCTTGTACAGCCACACTCCATTTTTATCTGTGTGGAGTGCTCATTTTTATGAGCTTAAAGTGTCAGTTTTCTCACCCATTGTGTGTGCCAAGAACACCATGCTGTCTAACTTCACAACTTTACAGTCTTGAAGTCCTGAAGTCTTGATGGTACAAGGTGGTGCTTATTCCAGTGTTACCAGAGTTGACTAGTTCATCTTATCCAGGGCTATCATATAGTTGCTTCACTCTTTTCTGCATTGAAAAGATTGGAGCTCTTAACTCTACTCCTCTTGTGCTACTGTAAGGTAGTGTTCACCTTTTCCTTCCTAGTAACAGTGAGCTTCAGGCCTATGACAAATTACCATGTGGCTACCAGAGACAACAGGCCTCGTCTGCATGCTCCTGAGGGATCTTTGTATCTCACAGGGTGACCCAGTTCCATCGTGCATCTCCTTCACCTTACCTCTCTCACCTGCCTTTTCCTCTCTTTCACTTTTACATTTGCCCTCATGTTCATATGGCTACTTCAGCCTCATTGCTTCTTCTGAGCCTTGTTCTTCATCTCTTACATGGAGACCGTTATCTACGTCAAGTCGATTATCGAGACCGTATGAAGATTTGCTTCCAATAACGAACCATTCATCATCTCACTTTCCCTTTGCTCACAGTGGAACAAATCATTTCCAGGAAGGAATTGCAAGGGGTTTGTGCCACAGACTGCATATTTTTAGTGTTCTTTGAACTCCTCCTCAACAAAAAAAGTTGACTGCAATGCAGTAGTGCCAGCGAGCTGCATTAATATTAATGCCTGCCCATTTCCACCACCGTGGCAGGCAGCCTGTCAATCTACGCCTCATCTAGAAGGGCTTGCCACTCACAACGCCAGCACCTTACTGCCGCTGATCCGTCGCATTCTTGCCAATACAAGAATGCACCAGTGGCAGACCATTTTCTATATTGGCTAATACTTTCCTGAGCGGGATGTCTGTGCCGGTGCAGTCCAAAAGAAGTTCATGGTTCGTGTTGCAGGATATATCGAAACCTTGGTATTCTTTGTGTGATCATTTTAAATTTCTTCACTCTATTGATGATCACATATTATTAAACTTATGCATCAGTTGTACATAATTTAAGGGGCATACCCACAAACTCCAAGCCTCCATGAGCATTGCAGGTGTAAAGATGTAACTGGGCTGTGCGTGTGTGCATGCCGTGTGCACTGCAGTACATACAGCTGCTTTGCTGCACAGCGCTCCAAATGTGTACGGAGCTGATGCTCTCTCTCCGCACTACCTAAGTAACTAGAGGCTGGCGTTGGGTTTACCAGAATCCACCCTGCAGCAAAAAGCAGCACTTCAGAGGCTTCCACAAATCCACCTCATCTCTGAAATTACATTCATCAGTTTTTTTTTTTTTCTCGTCCTTTAGATGCATACTCATTTATTTCTGCTCATACTACCAATGGTACTTTAACACCCTTAACACTCAAAGACATTTGAGAATACTAACCCTGCATGTCTTCTTGAGCACAGTGAATATCCAGATGAGCACTGCATAAAGTAATATTTCCTTGATTCATCATGACCTGATGCTGATTGCTTGGGTATGTCAATTTTCCGGGGATTTGAGTGGGTGGCATGGCCTCTGTAGTGGCTGTTCCAAAGGCCCTTTTGATGTCAGTCGGGCTCTGTGGTCTTCATTTTATATGCTTTATACATGTGTTTACATTTATATGCATTTACTTAAATGTTCATTTTGGCTACTCAAGTACTGGACAGATAAAGCAGCCAGTATATAGCAGATTGATCAATGTACTCAATGTACTGTAATTTTTAGATTTTTTGTAGACATTAAGTCAGCATTCAACTTTGTAGATCAAATGTTTTTAATAGCCATGCTCTCTTGATTTCATGATGGATCAGTACTCTCACTTGTGTACTTGTTCCCAAGTACTTGTGCCTGTTTCTACTATTTACATTTTAAAGTATCACCAGATACATTTGACCCTTCGCAAAAACCCACCCTCCTTAGTTATGTTGCTATGTCCGACAAGCCATGCCGCTCTCTCACTACACACCAGATCTCAGCTTTAAAATGCTCTTTTTTTTAAGAAATTCAAACATTAAATACCGTTTTGTGGCTCTTTAATGGGTCATAATCACTGTATTGCTTCAGTTCAAGCGGCACACGTGAACCAATCATCTTTTCATATTTACTTAAAGCACGAAATAAACATGAATGAACATCATAACGTATTTATTTCAACTGTGGAAAGACGTCAATACGCACAATTTTTTACATTTAAGTCCACCGAAGTTAATCTACTCTCTTAATCTGCTCTATTACCTCTTGTTACCCTTATTTAGTACTCTAGTGTTTCTGTTACTTCCTTGATTTGCAGAGTTCAGTGCCCTTCATGTGACTTTCATAGCCTCACCAAAGTTATAAAAGGCTGCTCACTTGTTAAATGTTTATTAGTTCATTTTTTCAGTTACTGAATTTGTATTCTCATCTTTGTTTTGCAGTGCCATGCGTGTGCTACTATCCAAACTGCCAAGACCATGGATAGTGGATGAGAAAAAGGATGATGGTTACACCGCGCTTCACCTGGCTGCCCTCAACAACCACGTGGAGGTGGCAGAGCTCCTAGTCCACCAGGTCAGCAATTCTAACATGCACACTCACACATTGCATCACAGAAGGGCCCCATCCTGGAGACCCTGTACTCCAGCAGGTTATTCAGTCCACTGGAAGGGTGAAAGAATCAAGTGCCTGTGCAGATAATAATTCAGGTGGACAATTGATGCAGTTTATGTCATTAGGCACCCAGAAGAGCTGAGAAAGTAACCCAGCTCTCATTATACTAGATGCACTGTACAGTCACAATGACCCTTAATGTAGGGAATAGAATGTTTTTGGGGATATTTCATGTAATTAACCCTTTAAAACAAAATATTATGTATAATGTTGATAGAAAGAGCTTTGCATCATTGAAAACTGAATTAAGAATGCCTTTTGAATTTTTATTGAATTTTGAAGGGGAATTCACATTTGTATTTTAGGAAGTTGAAATCCACATAAGTGGCATTTCCTGTCATTGCACTTTACTGCCGGTTGGGTGGGGCTAGTTTAATTCAATGCAAATAGGATGCAATGCATTGCAAGAACCCATTGCTCTCGAGCTGAACTGTTTTAAACATGCAGGATTCTTCTGTTCTGCGTGTGCGAATTTGGCCAAACTGGTTCAGTGCCTCACCTTCACACACCACAGTACAGCATGACACTGTTGCTCAGCGTTATGTCGCGGCACAGTAACAATGTTATTGCAACATTCCAGCAGCGTTATGAGAATGCTGCGCTGGCTCAGTGCAGCCCTTTGTCAACTACCTGCCATGACGGAAGAGAGGGAGAGACAAAGAAAAGGTTCACACCAGCGACTTAAGCCTCAGCCTGTGAACCACAGTAGAGCTGCACTGCAGTAGTGCAGAGAGATGTTGCTATGGGCTTTCAGTCAGGGAATATCTGAATACAAATCACCATTAGCTCACATTTCCTAACACAACCTATGGGACTAGAAGGCATGCTCATGAGCAGTGATTTATCTTCTGTAGTTGAGGAGAGACACTGGCACTGACTTAACTGAACCTCAGTGAAAAAATGTTTCTTTTGGTATGTAAATAAATACCCACTATCACTTCTTTGTGTTCCTTTTTAAGGCATTATATCATGTGTCTATAAAAATGTAAATATCACAGTGGCTAAAGTTGAAAGCATTTATTCTTTCTCCGTGTTGCTCTTTCCATAGGGAAGTGCCAATTTGGACATACAGAACGTTAACCAGCAGACGGCACTGCACCTTGCTGTAGAACGTCAGCACACCCAGATAGTGCGAGTAAGTGGTTCTGTCTTCCCCTGTTTTTTTATTTTTTATTTCCTTTCAGTGTTTGACATCTACACTCCTCACCTAGTGTTTTGGCTTCCTACTCAACACAAACGCATTGATGAAGCAATGTAGCTAAGTGCTCCAGCTAAAGATTTAAATGCATGGAGTTCTGCAGATTTATCCCCTCCAATTGAATTCATTTAGTCCTGAGCAATCTGGACTACGCCAGGAGAGGTATGGGAAGTGGGGGTGGAAAGGGGAATCAGTGGGAGCTAAAGCACCATCTTGTGGTCATATAAGAGCAATGTAACTCTCCTCTTTTCAAAGCATCTGTATTAGCATAGTCTATTGAGAAGGATCCTCAAGTAATAACCAAACAAACATGTACTTATTGTGTCTAACACCTTACACTTCATCGTATTTTTTTGTCTCATAAATACATGATGAAATTTGACACATGCTTTAGATGTCATTGTTAGCTTGTTCATCTGCATCGGTGAACATGAGAACACACTGGTTAAATTCCGTCCTCTGTTTGTGTCCAGCTCTTGGTGCGAGCTGAGGCAAACTTGGACGTGCAAGACAAGGACGGAGACACGCCACTGCACGAGGCCCTGCGTCACCACACACTGTCCCAGCTGCGCCAACTTCAGGACATGCAGGACGTCAGCAAAGTGGAGCCCTGGGAGCCCTCCAAAAACACGGTATGTACAGAGAAGTATATAAACGGTACAAGTGTTCTCAATAAAAGCTTTGTTCACAATGTCAAGTAGTAAACACTTTCAGTGCAGTGTATTTGATTAGAAGTGGCGGGATCAAATCACAAATACTGAAAGTTGTTTGCTAGTTTAAATCAGTTATTAATTTATTTATTAAAAAGGCATACAAGACAAAATATTACAGATATAGCGCCCTATGGATTATTTTTCTCCAATTCCATTGTTTTCCATTTTAATTTTTCTGTTTTCTGGATTCCGTTTTAATGTTTAAATTTAATTTCAGTAATGTCTATGTTAGGTCTGATTAAATGAAATAATACAACTTATCAAATTGAACAATTTGTTAGAACCGGATTTACCAGAAATCATATTTTTAGAGCCCTGTGACACACAAACCATGTAGGCTTCATATTTAAATACTCTTTCTGCATTTTAATATTCACAGACACTAGTCCAAATCATGAAAGTGTGCTGCCCTACTTTTGACTTATTCTTTCAAAATTTTCAAAATTTTGTCATTCCATGTTATACTGTAAAGCAAAATGATTTAATGCCGCGATTCTCTCCAGATTTTTTGCATCACGGAAATCATAAGACCCTACAGATACATTTTGTTGTCATGCTCTGTGCATCTCTGCGGTTTAAGCATCCTAAAGGAAACATCCAACTACTGTTCCATGCAATGAACATTATAATTTTATGAAACATGATTTACTCAGAGACGTAAGTGTGATCAGGAGCATTAACCATATTCCAAACCACCTTATCAACTGAACTTGATAGCAATTTCCTGAATTTGCAAAACCGCTTTCACACCACCCAAACAACTGAACTTTTATGTCAAACAATGACACAGATCACAAAAAAGAGCTCTAAGTAACAAGTAGTAAAACACTGAGACAGTGTAGATGCTCTGCAACTGTAAGTGCTTTTCTCAGGCTTGTCCCTGTGTTAACAATGATCGATTGTACTCTGCTATAAGAGCCATTTCCCTGCTGTCACATGAGTAACCGGCCCAATGAGCCACAGTTCCACTGCAGTCCAGTGTCCTATATACTACACAATCCTTCAGGTGAGACATTCTCCACTGATTATCCCATCGCCTTTCTTGGGATTGCATATATTTGTGGAAAATTGAGTGGGAGGGGAGAAAGCAGAAAGAAGACAGCTTTGGCAGACAGCAGCCTAATCAAGACATTTACAATCAAATTACCAAGCCTATGAACTCTATCAGAGCAGATTTAAAATACAATGAATACTCTGTTCTCAGGTAAATGATCCCAAATGTGACACAGTAGAAAGAAAGAACACTTCATACTGAACATCAGTGAGCAAAGCTAGCCATGGTTTGGCTAGATTTGATGCGATTGGTCTTGAGGCTGATATATACTCGACGCATCCGCAAGTTCGCTTGGGTGCGTGCGGGAAATATGACGTCATCGCGGTGTTGGCGGAATTTCGCTTTGAGAGCGCATGACCACATTTCACGTGGAGGTGTGCACGGCATTTTTTTGTAACTTTCCGCGCAGCTTCGCTTCCCAAGATGCACGACTTCAGGGCGACTCTAGCCGAACATGCACGTCTGAGCAGAAGCAGTTTAATGTGAAGTTCAAACTCCATCAGGTGCTTTTTGACGCTTTGACGGAAAACTGCTTAGTTTTGTTTTTTTGCATAGGTTGTCCAAGGCTTTTTAATTCAAGTACGTTTTTTTTTTATTGTATAAAAATAGAATTAGGAGTAATGTAGACACTATTTATACACTATTTGCTTAAAGTTCTTGTGTTTGATGCAAAATAAACCCAAAAGCTTAAGAGTATTTTAATCAGTTCATAAAGAAATTGTTAATTCAACTCATTCATCGCGCGAGAAGTCTTGTACGGTAAATGACGACTTCTCACCGGTGATTCCCAATGGTTTTAGAGGAAAATTACTCCTCGTCGCCCCCTGTTGTTTCAAAGAATATCTCAACGGCGAACGCATCAAGTATAATAAAGCCTCATCCGTTTGGGAAGGTGCGCGCGCAGTCAGCGGAGGCTCGCGGAGCGGAGCCAGGCAAAAGTATAACTCCCACTTCACGCTGTCAACCTCCAGATTCTTATAGCTTTTCTGTTCATATAAAGTTAAATTGAGTAGTTTACTGTCTGTAGGTTTCAGACCTTAAAGGTATCATAGGTGATTGTCTTCAGAAACATTTTTTGTTATTCTGGTTGAAAGTCTCTTCACATCCTGATAGCAATCATTAAGTTAAG